>VUQH01034547.1:51622-63863 GCA_015106775.1 Etroplus canarensis
ATGCACTTACCACTACTGCTAGAGCTCAGGCGCTCTCTCTCTCTCTCTCTCTCTCTCTCTCCGTCTTGCGCACACCGACGTGCACATACACATAGCTTTTCTCCACACATGTGAGGCACTAATAATAACTTTGGCGTTCTGGTGAGTCAGCCTTCTTTCCTCAGGCAAGGATAAAACTAAAACATGGTGCCTTTATTGAGTCTGAAATCACTAACTGTGGAATTCCCAGAACAGGGCTTTAACTCAGCCTGTATTCCATTCATTGCCAAGATGCCATGTGTCTTCAAGATCTAATATTGTTTTGAAAGAAGGTGCTGATAAACTGATAAACAAGGCAATAAACTATTTAGGATATTAACAAGGACAACATATAGTACAGGAAATGTGAAATTTTATAAATCAAAAGGGTTGTGGATGAAAAATATTGGTTATTTCCATGTCAGTGAAAAATCACATTACAAAACTGATTTTTTTTTTTTATATATTTTGATATACTACAGTACTTTATCAAATGGTCAGCTGGTCAGAGTGGATAGTAGAGGAATGATAAAACAAGATACTCAAAGTCCTTAGCTTAGCTTTGGCTAAAAGTTAAGTAAAACAGTTGTCCATACTGTGGGCAGTCCCCCATGTACCACAGTCTCCTTGGGAAGATACTCAACCACACGTTGTTCCTAATGGCAGGCGAGCATCTTACATGGCGTGCCCTGATATTGGTGTGTTACTGTGTGAGGATGGGTGAATGAGAAACACATTCCTCATAAACCAGTTTGAAGGACTTTGCTTAGGTTCAAAGTTAAGTTCGGATGATTGAACAAATTGTTTTACTTTTTGTGTAAATCTCAAAATTTTGTTTTGCTAATTCAATAGAAGGTCTCTGTAAAAACATTTTGCTTTGTCAGTCATCAGGAGGCCCACACAGAATTTCCACCCTGCAGATTCTACAGATTCTTCACAGATTTTCCAGAGTTTGAATAGTTATGTAACAAGCAAAAATCACCCTGTAGAATTCCACAGTTTTTTTGTTCCCTGGATCAGAAAACTAAGAAAAATTCTGCAGATTCCATTTGGGTCGGGTCATCAGCTTGAAGCTGAATTGAATCACAAGGTGGTGCATTCTCCTATTTGTTAGATTGAACTGATGTTGAGAGTTGTACAGATAAAGCGGCAGACATCCTCACCCATATCAATAGCAAATGTAGCAAACTAAGAAACCCGGCATTGTATGGTTGATGTAGTACTGCGGAATGAAGCACCAGTGTGGAAGTCTTCGTTCTCCTTTCTGACAAGTTATCCTAGAGCCCATGCCTGGTGAATTTGCTAGCGCTTCACCAACACCACTACAGCATACTGATCATCTAGGAACATTCATCAGCAGCCATCCCCAATTGTATATTTAGGGACTGTAAAGCATCTTTTATCTGACTGCTGTGCTCAGGTCCTGCAGCTTGCTGTTATGGTCCTGGGTTTTTGCAGTTTGATTGTATATGTTTTTGAGTTCTTTTACGCTTTTGAGTTTCTGAGTTCTTTCAGGGTTTTGAGATTCTTAGTTTTTTATGTCCTGTTATTGCATGCTTTGTTTATGGTTATACTCTAATGGGCCTTGCCTATGTTTAGTTATCTAGTTCTTTAGATGTTTCCTGCTGTGTTCCTATTTGGCAAATTTAGTCCTGTGTCATGTTCCCAGTGATGGTTCCTGTTTCCCATTTTATTTTGGAAACCAGTCTTATCGCATGTGTTATATTCAGCTTTACTTCCTGCCCTTGATTGTCGCCACCTGCGCTCCTCTCCCTCCTGTTGCTTGTTTGCTCATTAGTCTTTGTGTATTTATACCCCTGCCTCCCTCTGCTCTGTGTTATGTTGTCAGTCTAAGTCTTCTGATGTTAGTGTGTGTTCCATTTCCCTGTGTATTCTTGCTTGGTTTGTATTAATGGGCTTTACAGCTATTAAAGTTTGGTTTTGGTCATCCTAATCTTGTTCCTGGAGTCCATATTGGGCATATTGGGTCCTCACTCCTCACTCTCTGACAAATTGTGACACTTGCTGCTTTTGGCTGTCAAGGAGTGTTGTGCTGCACACAATTTCCATTTCTCATATTAGTAATATCACCCAACCCAGTAAGAATATACTATGTAGACAAATGTATTGGGATACCTACACATTGCGCCTTCAAGAGCTTTTATGATATAACATTCTAACTGCATAGGAATTGACATTAGAGTTAGTCCTCACCCCCACCTTTTTTTCTTTTGTTTATGTTTTTGTTTTACAAGAATTTTCACCCATTGATCCAGAAGAGCATTTGTGAAATCACATACTGTTGTTGGATGACAGACCCTGGCTCAGAATCTCCATTCTGGTTCACTGCAAAGCTGTTCAGTGGGGTAGAGTTTAGGGCTCTGTGCAAACCAGTCAAGTTCTTCTACACCAAACTCATCCAGCCATGCCATTATGCACATTGCTATGTGCGAAATTATGCTAGAACATAAAAAGACCTTCCCAAACTGTTCCCGCAAAGCTGGGAGCATAGAACTGTCTGAAATGTCTCGGTAAGCTGAAGTCCCTTTGCTGGAACTAAGGGGTCCAGGCCAACCCCAGAAAAGACAACTCTATGACATTATCTCTCATCCACCAAACCTGGCATTTACCAAATCTAGACTGGTCTATCACACTGCCAAATAGAGAAGTGTGATTCATCACTCCACAGAAACCATTTCCCCTGCTCCAGAGTCCAGTGGAAGTCTCCTTTACATCACTCCATCCAACACTTGACATTGTGCTTGGTGATGTAAGGCTTGCATGCAGTTACTTGACCACGGAAACCCATGCAATAAGGTTCCTGGAGTACAGTTTTTGTGTTGGTGTCAGTGCTGGAGGAGGTTTGAAGCTCTCCAGTTCAGCAGAGCATTGGCAGCTTTTATGCATTGTGCACTTCAGCACTCGGCAACCATGCTCAGTAGCTTCACATCATCTCCCACTTCATGGCTGAGTTGCAGTGGGTCCTAGCACTTCCACTTTGCAATACTACTACTTGCAGCTGATTTTGGAATATCTAGGATATAAGAAATTCCATGATCTGAATTGTTGCAATGGTGGCATCCTATTACAGTACCGTACTTGAATTTAGTGAGCTCTTTAGAATGACATTTTTTACAAACGTCTGTATAAGGACAGACTGCATGTCTAGGTGCTTGGTTTTATACAACTTTGACAATGGGACTGAATGAAACACCTCAATTTACTGATTAAGAGGCGTGGCCCAGTACTTTTGCCATATAGTACAGAGCACTCACTATTCAAAACACCTTTGACATTTTAAGTAAGGTGACAGTCTTTTGTTTACCTTAGCTTCTTAAAATAAACCAGTGTAACTTAGTCATCCTTCAGTTGCTACAAGAAGATATTGTGTTGCAAGTTATAGAAGATTTTTATCCTTTCTCAGAAAAAAAAATTGTTATACTAAGTCAAGCAAATCCAATGCAAATAACCTAATTTGTCATAAGGCATTTTCTTCGTAAATGTAACTAATTATTTGATTAATTAATTTTTAAAAATTAAGTTATGCTGTATTATGCTGTTTTCTCAAATATTCAGTATCATATCAAGTCAATCAGTTTGTGCCAAGTATAAACCTCCCACTATCTGACTCACCTCTCCAACAGTGACCCCCCTCCCCTCACCCTCCACTTCCCCATCCTTCATATGTCCGCATTCCATCCAGCCACTTCATTCCCTCACTTCATCCTTCACATGTTTTCAGATTTATTTCTCTCTATCTCTTTCCCCTGGTCAACCCACTTCCCTCCCTCCATCTAGCCTATCTCTTGGCTTCTCTCCTTGCTCAGTGACAGTCTCATCACACTCTATCAATCAGGCTCTGAGGCCCGGGTGCAGTGCAGCACGGCATCGCACAGTCCCAGTCTGGTCCCATCAGTGCCAGTCAGTCTCCCTCACACTCTCAGTCACTTTAAAAAGGTTTAGGTTGCCAGATATAGTCTGTTTCCTCCACCCAGTTGCAGGTCATGAGATGGAGCTCAAGTCGAGATTCAGCTTAGCGCTTGATTTGATATCCCTTGACACATTCTTGGGCTTGTCGCTATACCTAAAATGTGCAATTACTCTTTTTTAAACAAAAAATATGGATATTTGGACATAAAATCAGCTCATATACTTCACTGATGAATTTAAACAGATTAACAAAATAATGTTTGTGAGCCCTGACTTAAAGTGTTGCATAAAACTTAAGCAAATGAGAAATAATGCAAAACAAAGTTCAAAACCCTTTTGTCTTGAACTCATTAGCCATTCTTCTCAGTTTCTTACCTGCCGCAGGCCTCATTCTGTGGTTGATGTCTCAGGAAAGAGAACTGCATGAGTGAAAAAGACAAAGAGGAAAACGATAGGGTTGAACATTTTAATCAAACTGGCTATAAGAGGGCATTTCTCTATGCTTACTACAAAAAGCAATGAGGGCTTACTAAAAGTTAATCAACCATGAATTTTAGTGTACAGCGCATTTCATAAAAAAACTCTTGTTATGTTGCTCATTTAATTAGTTCATGTACTAAACACCATTACGCACAAAATGTATAGAAACAAAAACACAGATAACTGCTTTTGAACCAAATTTCAGTTGAAGGAACAGAAAATTGCATATGTGGTAGAGAATGACTTAATCGTAGTTATCGATTGACTTCGTGAATTATGAAAACAAGTGTAATTACATTTTCCTTTAAGTAGCACAACAAATTAGGCTTGTTAGTTATTCTTGAAGCAAAAAAATGGAAAAAAATGTCCTTTTAAGTCTATTTAATGTGCGAGGAAGATTTTCTCAGGCTATATTCTTGCTAAATGCATTAGCAGATGCTGCTGTGCCTATACAAGCCCGTGGACTAATATTCTTGTAAGTGATTTGCTACTTATTTAACCAACATGGAAATATGCTTTGGGCGGTTACAATAACAATGAGCTGGAGGGGGGCATTTAATTTTTTTAAGCTCAAATGAGTGAGCTTTAATTTGACTCATTATCTTTTGAAACATTATTGTAGAGCTTTACAGTGGTCATATGAGATGATTAGGAATGATAATTGAGAATGTCATCATTAAAGTAGTATCTCTGCCCAGTACTTATCATCCATGTTAATTCAGAATAATTTTCGGTGTGAAAATGTCTTCTTTATTTGCAAAAGCTGAAATAGATGCAAACAGGTTAACCTGACATTTAGTCGCATAAAAAGGTTTACAGTTTTACAGTTCGAACATGTAAATTAACATAATTACCCAGGTAAGGATATAGCTGGCCTCTACAAACTGACCTCATCACTGGTGTGTTTTGCCAAGTTCCTTGTTATCAGGTTTCTCTCTATACACACCGGTCATGCTAATGAATCCACAAATTAAATTGTAGAACAGAGGAATATTAAGGTGCCTGCCGTTTTGATGCCGAGGAGGAATACTCAATTAGGCCGGATTTGGCCTCTGTAATTATTACATTATAGCTACGATAGTGTTCAGTGGCAACAAATGCTTTGATGGACTCTGTTCTATGACAACAGCAATGGGCAAGCAAAGATGAAAATGCTAGCACAGAAGAGTGAAAGGCTGCAGGGGAAAAAAGGCAAGTGAGAAAGTGACAAGAAAGCTATCGCACGGGAGCCCCTGTCTGCAGCAGCCATATTTCATTACACAGCAATGAAGCTTAGGAGGCAATCAAGCATATTTAGCCATCCTCGTATTGCCGCACCTCCCCCCCCAAAGCAATTATTACTCCCCAGTTTTTTACTGTGCTTTGCCATGGGGAAAATGAGCCGCAGTACTTATCAGCTCAATGCATACACAAGTGACTGAGGTGGAGGACATGTAGGTATGCATATACTATATATGTAAGTGTGTGTGGAAAAAAAATGCACACTGGCAATGCTTGCATTTAGGGTAGGTGCTGTTTGAGTGGGTAGTGGAGAGCTGACCACTAGTGAGCAATAGGTTACCTTTTTCAGTCCCATTAGCTGAGTAACATCAGCACATTTAGGCGCAGCGGGTGGAGCGAGGGGAGATACAGAGATAACCATAAACATGTCACCAAAAATGCATTGTTATTTGCATTCATATTGGAAAGAGCCAAATTGATGTGGGGTCAAACAAGGAAGGTGAGGGTTTATGACCTGTGCATAGCTCTGCTGTCAGCAGCTCTGATCTACCGGACCGGCCAGCCTTGTCAGTGCTTTACGCCTGATTATATTATCATGGCTGACGATCAATGGGGATGAATGATCATTCATCTGCGGAGGGGAGCAGAATGAATAAAGCAGAATGCAAACACTACATTCTTTAGTAATACAGAGAACGGAAATGAATTCTCCAGGCTGAAGTCATCTAGTTAAGTGATGCATTGATGCCAGTGCAACACAAAACACTTTCACAATACTTTGGCTGTGTCTTGCTCTTTTATTCAGTCTGTGATTTTTTCCTTATGTTATTGTCTCGCAGTAATATAGTAAAATGGCAGAACTATGAAATTTAAAAAAGGAAAGAAAAACGAAAAGGAAAAAACCTTCATCATTCTGTGTGTTGGGTTTTGAGGAGCTAATGTGCATTCATTTGGGTAGCACAGCCGCCAACTGCAGCATTAGCCCCCATCTGGGGAGTTGTGTTTTGGTGAAAGTGCCTCTGCATTTGTGAGACTCTTCAGTTCTGGGCATCCTCCCCAAGTCCATAACTCAACGTCCCTCTATCACTCCCATGCGACTGACTGTCATAATCATCGGCATTATGCTAGCTCAATGGGCCTGATTTACAAGTCTGGACATGGCACCAGCTCTGTGCCGAGGGGTAAACACGAGGCTGTTTGCTACCGCCAAGCCTATTTCTCCATACAGCATTTAATGGGGATGAGAGACTGATATTCAACACAGAAAAGTAGCTTTGATTTATATCTATACAACACTGCAAACACAGTCTTTCAAGAGGTCTCAGCGTTTGTTTGGAAAACCTACGTACAAGCATCATCTTTGGAGTTAAATATGTATGAAGCCATTTTGGACTGCACTTACTGGGTTTTTTTCTATGGAGATCTGACACTTGTTGGGTTTACAGGGAAAGATCAATTGCTCATAAATGATAGGAGGTTAGGTAATGTATTTTAAACATTTGCTTATTTGTCCATCTTATTCAAATGATCTAGCTTGTGGGGCCAAAATGTCAGTCTTGGGACACTCAGTCTATTCACTGATTAATAATCAAACATGGTCAATATTTATTCTCAACTTCATGAGAAGCAAAACAAGAGTAACAACTCAAACTGAGCCTTCAGCATGTACCAGTAATAACATATTTTAATTCTAAATGTCAGTTTTATTTGCATATTTTAGTTGAGGTTAGAAGATGATACTAAGACTTTTTTTAACTTAAAATGTTTAGTCCCCATCCCCAGCCTTATAGTAAAAATGATAATAATAATAAAAGTTTGTTATTTTAATGTCATTATTCATGCCTTTATTAACTGATGTTTACTGATGTGTAGTATGCAAACTTCATAGACAATAATTAGAAAAATTGAATGCCTTGTTGTTAGTATATGTCTTTTGACTTTGATCATTTCTTCTTCAGGCAGCGCCTGGCCCTGTCTTTAACCCTCTCTATTATTATATTAGCCCATACTCATCCACATACTGCACCTCCTAAGTGATAGGCCACATAAATCAATTTTTTTTATACACACACACAATAACAGTTATATGCAGCTTCCAGACCGCTTGCTGATAGCTGCCATTTCTTATCACTGCGGCTGAATATAGCAGCGTTATGAAGGCACTTTTGCTTGCTGTCTAAATGGAGGCGACTGAGGGAGAGAGAGGTGATGCATTTTTGTTCAAATTACTTAAGCTGCCTACGAAGCTTTTTGTAAAGTTGCAGGGTTATAAAAATTCACCATAAAGAGAAGGGACTCTTAGACAGGGGGAAAAACACAGTCTTGATGACACCTATCATGTGTATTCCTGTGGATCTTAATCATTCTTGTTGTGTAAAGATGCTGTGATTCCTGGCTTTGTGTTTTATTTTATACAATAAAGTCATGCTGTTAAATATACTTGAGGAGCACACAGAAAGAAATTCACTCTGCTTGCTTACAACTCTGGCAGAGGTAATAGCAGCAAATCATGGCCAAACTGTGCACATTCCTCTTGCACTCTGTCACAGGGAACATGCTGGTCCCACGGTTTCTTTTACCAAATATTCCTTGGAGGGTGTAATTTTGCCATCTGTGCTATTAATTTGAAACTTATAATAAATAAGCTAATCAAGCATGTTTGTTTTTCCTTTTGTTGAGCTTTAACATTTGTGCGGAAATGAGCTGAAAGCTGAAATGAGCTTTCAATACTGTATAACATATAGGTATTACACTGGCACAAAGAGCTCATCAGCAGACAGTGTGATGTTGCGAGACCATTTGATAGACAACAGCACAGCGGGAGAAAGCGGGCGGAAGTGGGATTCAGAACTACAGAGCCAAGAGACACTTTCTCTTTCTTGCTCCCAACTGCTCCCAGTGCAAGAGACACGGGCCGCTGCACAGACAGATGGCGAGGAGGTGTGTGTGTTTGTGTGTGTGTGTGTGTGTAGGTGTGTGTCTGAGTGCGAGTGCTGGGTGGTGACGCCATTCAGCTTTGTACAAGTGTGAGAGATAGAGCGCAAGAAATAAAAGGGGAGAAAATGAAGGAGGGAACAACACTGCAGAGGTGTGTGTGCGTGTGGGTGACAGTGGTGTCTTTCTCATACAGCTATTAATCCATGTGATTTTATATATATATATATATATATATATATATATATATATATATATATATATATATGCCACATCCAAATAGCTTGCTTGCTTCATTACATCGGCAATAAAAGTTCATTTGCGCTGTCACTTTGCATTCACCCATCATACTGCGCAGAGAAGACATGGCAAGTAAGGAACCTCTCCTGATGATGAGAGGCACACCTACTGTCAGTGCCTAAAAAAGATTCTGTATTGACAGACTGCCATCTACTGGATTTTACTGTAATTTCAAAATATGCAATGGGGTGATATTGTATTATCACCCCATCACATCTTCCTGCATACATGTGCTTTACTATGATTGTTACTGTAATTATGCAGGCTTTCTGCACATATCCAAAGCTTACCTGACAGCAAGTCTCTCAAAAACTAATTTACTAATTTATTCTTTTTCACTACATTCTTTACAACTTGGGTTTGGCCTCCCTAAGGGAGCCCTTCAGATCTTTTTTCAAAATTAGAACATCGAAAAATAGTATCCTTATGTAATGTAGATGTGCATTCATTAACTTAAAATTTGCATGTAAAGTCAATAATACTGATGCATTCTTATAGCTGATTAAAATAATTCAACAGATTTTACAGTTTTTTTAATTTGAAGATTATCAAGACTAAAAATACCTTTTAGTTTGGCATCAGAATAAACTCTTATCAAGTGATAACACTCTAAATTTATTTTGCTTTTTAATGTAAATGAAACCTGCAGTCAGTCATAGCAAATCAAAGTCAATGGAAGACAGTCATTTTAATGACGCAGGTGACTCACACTGCCTTTAGATGAAGTCACTTGGTTAAGGCTTGGCAGGCAAATGACGATGCATAGCACCATCTTGTGGTTGTATAATGCTGGATAAAGGTTGGCAATAAAAACACCACTTTCCTAAAGAATATCTAGCTATACAACTGAGATGATTATGTTTGAAGCATGTATAATATCACTGACATTTCAAACTGCTAAGATAGCATTCTCATAATACGTGGCTCATGAAGCTGATGTACATTCAGACTTCCTTTGGGGTTTGCAGTGGGATTGGGTATGCAGCGCATTCAGTTAAATTAAACAGATGTTTGCACTATGATAACTACTGAAAAAACTGAGATTGCCCATTTCAATAACCAGTGCTACTGTTGCGACATTTCAACGTGTTTCTGTTTATTTACTTGTGAGCATACAGTATGTAACTGCATTGGTGTGTTTAAGGAAGAGATCTTACTGTGCATTTGCAAAAGGGCCGGAACCATTACCTGTGACAGGATTAATGAGCAGCGGGTGTGCCGTTAATAGTGATGAAATATGTACCAAACCTAAATACCTCATCCATAATACCTTGAGAGAAATCTGTGCATTGCATTAAACATGCACACTGGCTTGGGTATTTTGCAAAATTATCCCTCCTTCGTAGAGGAAATTAGATGAGTTTCCTATGCTTGTTTCATAATTGCAATACCAATGCATTGTTAGAGAATGAGCAGTTTCATTACAACAAGTTAGGGAAAGCAATAAAATTGGACTTGTAGCACATCCTTTGAGCTGATTCACATACTGTGAAAGAATGTATTTAAGTGAGTAATTTTGAGGTTATCATAAATTGTCACTAATCGTTTAACATCATTCCATTTTTTTTGTATTTTCCTGATCTACTATGGTCAGTACTTCAATCTCTAATCCGGACTGTTTGTGGCTTAGTAGAGATTCATCCTGGGCAACTGCTAGCTGCTATCTGACGTGAAACAGATTTGATCCGTTTGCCACTGCATATCTGCCTTTTTCAGACAGGCAGTTTTCAAAAGAAATATGTCAGCAGACCGGGGATTATGCCTTTCTGCTAATCACCAACCTGCCCGACATTTCTTTGGTTTGACAATGCAAAATTCCCCTTTTCCATTTAGACGCTTATTTTGATCTTCTTTTACCGTCATTGTACTGGTACAATCGGATGTATTAACTATCAACTTCATGCTCCACTGAGTTACATGATTATCTTGTGCAAATGAAAAGTGATTTAGCAGGAAAAATCTGAACATCGAGTAATTTCACATCCCTGTTCTACTGATGTTGAGCAAATAGACTCATCATCATTCATCCAGACTTGTTCTTTTGAGAAGTTGGCACAGTTTATTCTGTTGAGGGACACCCATCTATCAAAGCATCCTATTCAGGGAAATATTTTCTGCCTCTTGTGTTGCATGTGTTCATAAAGTCAAATAAGAAATATAACCTTGTATAAGTAAATACTATTGTTAGTAGAACACAGGTTTTGTGTACTTAATTTTCAAGCAGTGTAAGGCTCATAGTCAAGTCTTACATCTGCCATGTGTGCTTTTATTGTTATTTACTCATTTTTTGGTAACTGGCTATTGCTGAGTCTGCCCAAATGTAAGCACACAACATGTGGGACAAATGTGATGGATTTCTGGTATCACCATCTTTATTTGTGGTGTGCCTATAACCACAATTCCCCAGCCACAGCTTATTGCAGGGTGAAGCTGAGCGAGATATACTCTGAGGCTGGCATGAAGCCACTGGACTTTGTAATAATTCATTGGCCAAAAAGCCCTCCATGTACTCACTGTGCAATATTTATACCCCGCTGAATGAATTTCTCCGGCTACATCACCGCACTGGCTCGGGTCAGGGATTTTCTCTCCTCCAAACAGGTTCTAGTATATCAGATGTTGGTTAAATATGGGAAATAGTACTATGAATTTTCCCCTGATCACATTCTGGCTGCTGAGAATGATGTATGTACAGTATGAGGGAGTTTTTAGCCTTTTTTTTGCTTTGAAATATTGTATTGCCAACATCTAAAACACTCCCTGACAGTAAAACTAACTTAAAGAGATGGAATTGGATGATTTTGGTATGGCCAAGTAGAAAAATGTAAGTAGAAAGCAGAAAAACCTTAAGCCTTTCTATCATGTTTGCCTATGTTATCATGGCCTGATATTCTTACATGTACTGTCTAACAGTACTTTGTTCAATTAAGGTCTTAGTTAATGTAATTTTGTTTTTCTTCCTAATTAGTCATTAGTCTTTTTTACTGTTGGCGTTGTATTTTTGTCATTTAATCAGTAGTTTAGTTTCTTCTTCCTCACAGAGATGTCATATTAAATTTAAACACATTAAACTGTGATTAAACAAGTATTTTCTTGTGTGGAGGATTCTTAATGGGCACAAGGAAAACATTTAGAGGCAAATATAAGAAATTATGACACTGTTATTCCATAAGACCCACAAGTTTATACGTCTTGATGCATGCTCAATCATCCAGGTACGTAAAACCTCAAAAGTTGATTCTGTTCATCTGGACGTAAGGTTTTCCGTGGGAGAAACGTTTCATCACTCATCCAAGTGACTTCTTCAGTCTCAACTGACTGCAGGACTCCCCAACCTTATAAATGTAAATTCTCATGA
>VUQH01034552.1:0-11198 GCA_015106775.1 Etroplus canarensis
GACTAACTGGCGATCTGGCGGTGTTGTTTTGCATGATCGCTAACTGACGGTCCAGCGGCGTTGTTTTTTTTGTTTTTGTTTTTTTTTAATGAACTGCCGGGCAGCGTCCGGGAGCCAAAGTTTTTGGTTTCCGCGGGGAGTATCGTCGCGGGACTGATGCTGCGGATTAACGGTTTCTGCGAACTCCGATCTTGGCTTGCTGTGTGGACCGGGACTTCAGTCCTCGGCGTCGCCTGATGCCGGTGGCCGGGGAAGAGGACATTGCGGGCGGGGTGTTGTGTTGGGCCGGAGGTGGGCCCTGGCCGGCCCGCACTACCCTTGTATGGGGCACCAGGTCCTGGGGGAACGCTATATCATTTCACTGTGTATTTATATGTAGTTGAAATGACAATAAAGTAATCTAATCTAATCTAATCTAATCTAATCTAACAAGCACATATGGAAATGGTAATGATTCTGTAATTTGTGTACGTACGCACGTACGTATGTGTGTGTGTGGCCATAAACCAAAATATTGGATGAAAAACAATTTTAACCTGATGACAGCACTTCAGGAAAAGTCAGCAGATTAAAGAAACAAAAAAAACTCATGTGCTTTTAATTCTTCAGGAAAAGTCATGGGGTCACTGAAGTCTGTAGGGCACATCAACTAGGGTTCCATGAACAGCTGTATTTGGAGGTTCACCCCTCACACTGCAGACTTGAGTTGCACATCACAGATTTTAACGCATGCCTTTTATTATTTTTTTAATGCATCTGTAATTCAAAATACATTACTTGATTAGGGTTAGGCACTAAAAACAGCTCCATTTTGGGCAAACTACTGGGTTAGGTTTTTCAAAAATGTACTGGTTTGGGTTAAAATGTAATGTTTGCAACTTTGTTTAAAGCTTTGGTTTCTTGTTTGCAATGGTGACCCGTTCCTGCTTTTTGTAGACGAAGTACATGCTGCAAACGTGAAACACTTCAAAATACACATTACTTGCAAATTTGTGCTGACTGTCAAGAAAAAAATACGGTAATGGGTAATACAAAAAATAAATTGCTTTTCCTGGTGACTATTTCACATTTTGCTGTTAGACCGGGCTGAAATGTTGCATCAGTCCACATAATATAATATGAACAGTGCGTTAATATGAAAAACCTTGTCCTCCCAAAGAACTGAACAATGAAATTATAAATAATTTATTATTTTTCATATCAAATTACTTACATTGGTGTGGGGTGTTTAATGGCTTTTGAAGTCTTTTGGTGACCAGTTTCTTATTTCCACATCCAGCAGACACAAAGCAAGGGCCATCATTCATTTGATGGGGTGTCTGTGTCCACCAATACCAATCATCGCCCTCTTTCAACTTCAGTTCTTAGTCTTCAACTTGTGATGTAAAGATTTAGTTCTAAAATCATTTTAGTTCATTGTGTAAGAAACTGCCTGTGAAGCTGTTGTTGAAATTTTATCAGACACTAGTTTCCTCACCTTTAAGTGCTCGTGTTTTAATTCCACCGATTGCTATTTTGCGCACTGAATCTGTGTTAAAAATGCCCCATTAGTGAGGCCTGATGCCTCATAGCCAGGTTCATTCAATGAGGCTGACTGAAAAGCACCAGATAAAAAAATAGATATATTGGTATTCACAGCAATAGCTGGATTAATAAAAACAGAATACACAAGTCTAGATCTAAAGATTAATTAACTTTAGCAGGCTTTGTATCAGTAAATAAAACTGAAGAATGAATTTTATCTCTGCAGTTTCACAGTGACCATGTTACTTTGTGTCTGCTTTCGTGTCTTTGCTATAGCGTCTACTTCATCTTATCTTTTTGAGGACATGACTCTGCACTCAACCCTTCAGGCTTGCCAGAGAGTGCCAGCACCCCTTTATCTCCATCACAAGTAAACTTTGACCTCCTTCAGTGTGCTTTCAGAAAAGCCAAAAGGGGACCCAGGAGCTGTGATGTTATCTGGGTCACAGCAGAGAATAGGAAACCTGCTGGTGTTTGGTATTGATTCTCAATTGAATTCTCTCTTGAAAGCTTCAGGAGTGGACTTATACAAACTGTAACCTTTATTTACAAAGGACACACAGTAAGGTGGTCCCTGAAAGGCTGTGTTTTCAGCACATAAAAGAGTGATAAGACTATATAGAAGTTTGGTAAAGGTTTAGGAATTTATCTGATATGTGCAGAGCATGCAGTCACTGTGAGGGAAAAAAAATACTTGAATCTTCAGCTGTTCTCTATTTTTATCTCAGTCATACAAAGTGCATCCCTGTCAAAGAAACTCATTCAGTGTTAAGTTCTACAAGGTTTAACCTGAATGTTACTGAACACAGTTATGTCATTTTAGAGTAATATTTGGCTGGGCATTCATTCAGTACTTTCAGTAATGTATTTTTTTTTTCTATAACCAACTTTGAGCATCAGTATCATGGTGTATGTCATAGTTTGAAAAGCAAAATGGCACCAGTTTAATGTCTATGGCATAGAAGAACAGAAACAAGTATTGGTACCCTGGATAATTTATATTTTTCAAAAAAATCACTGGAGAACACATAAAAAGCTGCATTTTGGGTAAACTTACAAGGCTCTTATACAGAATAGGTGGCTAACTTTTACATACATTTTGATAGCAGTCGTGTTGTCTGTAGTTCAAATTCACTGTGGTATGTGAAGAAGACTCGCCTGACTGGTATAGTCTACTGAGGATACCATGCTAGGAGTTCTTGCACACAGGTTCCCTGAACATTGATATTCTTGGTGTGTATTTTGGGATTTATCAGCTACTTTTTGACTGCTTCTGCAGTAACTTCTAGCAGGGTGATTATTTTTTTGTGATGTAATTGCCAGAAGTCAGGAGAAATAAATCAGACGTTCAGTTTTTATTGCTGACGGATGAAATGTTACTGGTTTGTGCATTTAATTTGTTTGTGAACGCGGTGTTATCTCCTGTTATGCGAGATTAAGCCATGGAAGCTGAGCAGCATGGAGAATTGGGTTTCATGTCTGCACTAGAAAAAGCAAATGTCTCTGTCATTTTAAAGCCCCCATGTGCAAAAGATTAGAAGTTTTATCAGTGTGGGCATCAGATTGCTACTTGTAATGAACTTTTTTCAGCTCCAGTCTTAAATACACACACTATGTAAAATCAGATCATGTGGCAGACAGCCAATATGTGCCAGATGGGAGAAGTAAGTTTACCACAAGGAAAAGATGAACTGTGATTCAGTGGGCAACTTCATTAGAAAGAAATACAAATACTGGCAGGAAATGTACAACAAATGCAGTTATACCTGTTTGATGGTAAGGAACAGGATGCAAGAGATGATTTAGTGGTTTTTACTTCTGGGTGTACTTAACAGAATTATGCTTTCAATGGGGAAATTAATGTAACCAGTTTATAGCATTTGATGTCCTGGTAAATTACTAATGAATGGAAATGTGCCACATGAAATGCATCATAGATCCAGAAATACACTCACTGGCCACTTCATTAGTTATACCTCACTTGTACCAGGTTGGACCCTCTTTTGCCTTCAGAACTGCCTTAATTCTTAGCAGCATAGACTTAACAAGGTGCTTGAAATATTCTTCAGAGATTTTGGTCTAGATTTGTCTGCTGTGCATCCATGATGCTAATCTCATGTTTCACCACATCACAAAAGCATTATATTGGATTGAAATCTGGTGACTGCAGAAGCCATGTGAACTCACTGATATGTTCTAGAAGCCTGTTTGAGATGATTTGGGCTCTGTAACATTGCATATTGTCCTGCTGAAGGCAGCTAACGGAATATGGGTACACTTTGGTCATACATGGATGCACATGGTCGGTAAGACGTCTCAGGTAGACTTTGGTGTTTAATTGATGCTCAGTTGGTACTAAGGGGCCCAAAGTTTGCCAAGAAAATATCCCCCATACCATTACAGACCCACTGCCAGCCTGAACCATTGAAATAAGGCAGGATGGATCCATGGATTCATGTTTAAACCAAATTCTGACCCTTCCATCCAAATGTCACAGCAGACTTTGGGACTCCTCAGATCAGACTATGTTTTTCCAGTCTTCTGTTGTCCAGTTTTGCTGAGCCCCTGCAAATTGTCACCTCATTTTCCTGTTCTCAGTTGACAGTAGTGGGACCCAGTGTGGTCTTCTGCTTACATAGCCCATCTGCTTTAAGGTTCCATGTGTTCATAGATGCTCTTCTGCATACCTTAGTTGTAACCAGTGGTCCCTTAAGTTATTTTTGCCTTCTTGTCAGCTCGAAGCAGTCTGGCCATTCTCCTCTGACCTCTGGCATCAACAACACATTTTAGCCCAGAAAATTGCCACTCAGGGCATATTTTCTCTTTTTTAGACCTTTATCTGTAAACCTTAATGATAGTTGTGAAGGAAAATCCCAGTAGATCAGCAGTTTCTGAAATACTCAGCCCAACCTTCTGGCACCAACAGCCACGCCACGTTCAAAGTCACTAAAATCACCTTTCTTTCCCATGCTCAGTTTGAACCACAGCAGCTCATCTTGACCATGTCTACTTGCCTACATGTATTGAGTTGCTGCCATGTAATTGACTGATTAGATATTTGTTTTAATGAGCAATTTAACAGGTATACTTAATGAAGTGACCAGTAAGCATGTGTAAGGATTAAAGTAGAAGTCATGGGACGGTTATGTACAAATTTCCCCTTTTTCAAATTGTGCAGCAAAATTGTTTTAAAAGGATCATAAAGAAACAAACAAACAAATCAACCCATGTCCATGAGTGCAGTATGTGAAGTGGATCTAAGGGAACAATAAAGAGTAGTGCTCTTGAGGCTTGGCTTAACAAGCTTTATTTAAATAGCAAAACATCATGTAAAGTATGAGAAACAAATAGCTGCTGCTGAATAAAAGGAAATGCACTTTTGTCATAAAGGTACTTCAACAGTTCACTTGAATCCAGGATGTTGGGGTTCAATTTTCTCAGTCTATGATTTTTTTATTTTCATGTACTCTACATAATGCATGATGAATATGCATGGAAAGAAGCATCCAGTTTATGTCTTGAAAATATTATTTACTCATTTTGTTGTTAGTCTGCAATATTTTAATATGTTGATAAAAAATTAATTAGTCATGGCTGCCTGGGCATTAATTTGTTCTCAAAATGGAAGCTTTTGGAGTTGCTTATTTTACTATTATTGTTGGGGGGGGAGGGATTTATTTATTTTTTTTCAAACTTTCCTTTCTTGCTGTCTTCCTCCAGGTGAGGTGAAGATGGTGGACCGGCTTGCGAACAGCGAGGCCAACTCCAAGCGGATCGCAGTGGTTGAGAGCTGCTTTGGCGCTGCGGGTCAGCCTCTGGCCATTCCAGGCCGTGTGCTGATAGGAGAGGGTGTCCTCACCAAACTCTGCCGCAAGAAGCCCAAGGCACGGCAGTTCTTTCTCTTTAATGACATCCTGGTCTACGGCAACATCGTCATCCAGAAGAAGAAGTACAACAAGCAACACATCATCCCGCTGGAAAGCGTCACCATTGACACGGTGCCTGATGAAGGTGACCTGCGCAATGGCTGGCTCATCAAGACGCCCACCAAGTCTTTTGCCGTGTATGCTGCTACTGCCACTGAGAAGTCAGAATGGATGAACCACATAGGGAAGTGCGTGGGAGACTTGCTGCAGAAAAGTGGCAAGTCCCCGACGGGCGAGCATGCTGCTGTATGGGTGCCCGATTCAGAGGCCTCTGTGTGCATGCGATGCCAGAAGGTGAAGTTCACGCCGGTCAGCCGCCGCCATCACTGCAGGAAATGTGGCTATGTGGTTTGTGGGCCATGCTCAGAGAAGAAGTACCTCCTGCCCAGCCAGTCTTCTAAACCAGTTCGCGTCTGCGAGTACTGCTACGCACAACTGACATCAGGAAATCTCCCGATGCGCTCAGACTCCATCAATAGGCAGGGGTCAAGCAACCTGTCAGATGATGACGACGAAGACGACAGCAGTGACTGAGGAATGTCAGATTCTCCCAATGGCCTGTCCCACCTCTGCGTCATGGAGGAAGTACTCTGCTGATTACATTTTCTTATTTTCTTTGGTTTTCCTCCAGTGTGATTGAATCATGATCCACTAAGAAGAATTCCACCTTTTCTGGATTAATCCATTAATTCACTTTGGAGTTCTGGTCTCGTCTACAAACCAAAATGTTTTGCTTTTTCCTAAACCCAACAGGGATAAATACTTTTCCTGAACGCAGTGATTAATCTGTGACTTGAGGAATGGGTGACCAGCAGCACTTTTAATATAAAGTCTTGACTGTTCATCGCAGCCCATCTGCTCAGTCTACCCTTCTTCCTTCCCTCTTAATTAGCTGCAGTTAGTCACTACAGAAAACAAAGGTGCTAATGAAAAACTTGCCCTCTGCTGTGTACTCAGCTTAAGTTAATTTCTTCTTGTCTTTCTTTTTACTGTCTGTCTATGGACTTAAACAAGGTAATTGCTTGTATTGTCTGCAGGGAAAAGCAAATGTTTTGGCTCTAGCCTCCCTCTCCTCTTTCTTTCAGGTATTACACCAAACAGGACTTTATTGTAACAGAATTCTGGCATTTTCTGCACTATTTTTGTAACTTTGTCTCCAGCAAAATGAAAAATATCCCTTTCATAAATAGATATTGTGCTAAACCCAGAGCTTTCTAGTGGACTTAATATAGTTGCTTATGACAAATCAACTAAGGCTTGGCTCACAGAGACATTTATGAGTTTTCTCATAGGCTGCCCCTAAAAACTAACTCTGCCTTCTGCCTATACTGTCACGTAGTGCCTTGTAGATAACTGTGCTCAGCCTTCATCAAGAACAAGGTTATTAGGTAATGAAACCAGGCTGCAAAAACAGGGATTTCATGATAGGATGACTCTGAAACACATTATAAAGGATGGGCTTGTTGTTTGGTTTTGTGAGAAGACCAGGGTGATTACTGACTAGCCATCAGACGAGAAGGGTTCAATTTGTTCCTGGAAACACTTGAAAGTCACTCAAACCAGCCATCCAATCTTAAAAAGGCAGGCGTTGGCTTTTCGATTTAGCTGCTAGTGGGCAATTTTTTCACTAGAAGAGCCTAATTGCCTTGTGTTTCCACAACATTTTCAAAACCAGAGCATGAACAAAAAGGAATGCTAGTGACACAAACCTTCCAGATTTCAACAGATGCCTTGTTTGGACCTTTGTTCCAGGCATAGTTGATTAAACTCTAGTTGGGACGTGGGGTACACTGTGTGAACATTTAGCATACCTGACTATGATGGGAAATGTACTTAAACTTGTATCTTACCCCTGAATATTGCTTAAATAATCTAAAGTTTAACTTTAGAAATAAATAACTAAGCAGCAAAATATATTATGGTTCCGACTGTCTGAATAAAGCACACATGTTGCAAAGAAGCTCCCTCCTGAGAATAATTATGCAGGGTTTCCCACAGATTTGGATTCTGTTTTGGCTTGATTAAAAGCACATGAATGCTAAACAGTGCCATTTATGAGGCGCTCTTACTCAAATTCTTTAATCACCAAGTGTTTTGGGACAAAGAAGTCATGGAGCATCATAATCACCTGCGTCTCCAGTCAGTATTTTGTTCCGCTCAGCTGGTGGGCCTTGTTATGCTCTGCAGCCTCTGTGAGCTCAGTGTTAGAGGCACACCTATGGCACTCACAGGGACCTCCCTCGCCAGCTGCAGCACAGGATTGTGATGTTGAAGTCCATCTGACCACAGGAACAAGAGACTCAAACAGCTTAATGATAAAAGCACCACAACAGCAAAATGACCAGTGAGCTGTCCTCTTGAGAAACACAAGATTGGAAGGCCTTTGGGAATGAACTTTCAAAATAAGAGCAAGGGTATTGTCTGCTAACAAATCAGTCATGGATGGCACTGGTCTCTTAGATGGAAAAACTAAAGTGAGCTTCAAAATGTAAGTAAATTCTCTGTGTGGGAATCACTGCTATAACCTGGAGTTAGTATCACATCATGAGCAGACAGCATCAAAAACAAAAGACGCAGAATGGTGTAGGCTAGATGCTCAGTTGTGAGACATTAAGTTGCTGGAATGGTTAAAGTTTCTTGCACCTTGATGCATTTTTGTTTTAGCTGTAGGGTTGTTGATTTTCTTTTTGGTGTGGAAAAAAAATCTCACATCAGATTAATATAATCTATGCCTAATAGAGCAGCAGTACAGATTTTCTGTTTGTTTAACACTCAGATAATGCCTCCAGTAAATGAATGAATGAATGAAATTAAGTGAAATGCAATAATGAGGAAGTTTTAGGGCCCATTGTGTTTTCTTTTGCTGTCACACGACTGTGTTGTTGCACCATAGTTTGTGTAATTCCTCCCTGCTCAGCAGCTCAGCAGGTTTTGTGGAATGAAAGTCAGGAAATCTGTGTGTTGTCTTTCTGTCAGTTACCCTTTACTGTGCTGCTCTTAGGTCAGAGAACAATACTGTGTAATAAAACAACACACCTTTTAACTCTGCTTCTCTGCCAACGCAAGCTAACAGTCCGTCCTTTTTCCTTCCTTCCTTATATCCTTCCTTTTCCGATACCAGAACTTTCCTATGAAAAGCACAGCTCGCAGATCATATGACCCTGTGTGTAAAGTAAGTCATGTGATCCGGCCCCGAACGAGGAACTGAAAAAAGCTCCTTTGGGGAATTGGCGAACTACCTGCCACAGCCAGCAGAGAATTCAGGTTCATTTAGCCTAGCAGATGTTCATGTTGTCAGTTTCAGCCCAAGTTTCTGTTCTCCACGAGTCCTCTGAAGAGTTTCATTCCTCAAACGGAGTTTTTAGAAGATCAGCATTCAAAATTTATTCTAAACATATAATCCTACATGTCAGTTAGCTTGGTGGCCCTCTAGCACTTTTTTCTTCTCAGTATTTCTGGCCCAAGAATGGAATTTGATACTCCTCAGTCTGTGCTATAATTAGTCTTCAGAATCCTCTGCGGGTCTCAAGTTTGTCATCATTTGTACAAACACACTTGCAGCTTGACCCACATCAAACAGTCAGGATATTTATCTGTCTAAATTCCCTGCATCAGTGTACGTCAGCTCAGGAAAGCTGTTTTTATCGAATTGACACGACGATGAATTATACTAATTTTTTTTAATATACAGGTCATCAAACCATGTTTAGCTTTGTGTAAAAACACTGCTGTGTCTGAGGTTTACAGAAATCAAAACCTAAAAGGTATCCTATTAGACTCTTAAGGAATGATTTTGCAACTCTGAAAAGTTTGCGGGAATTTTTTTTGCATTTCAGTCACAAGTGAAACAGAAAATGCACATGAGAAACTAGCCTGCCAGGAATGTGTTAGCATAGCAGATAGTTCTCTGACTAAATGATTGAGCTCAACAGACTATGTGAACCTGTTGCGGCACATTGGCAACTTGGAAGATAAGAGTAAATGTGCAGCTGTCAGTCTCTCAGAAAGTCGGTGTAGACAGATGTATTGATTTTTCTAAAGTGCATTTCTGTAATCAGACCAAGCTCACAAAGACGCCTCCTGTGCAGACAGCCTGTCACACCCAGCTCCATCCAGGCAGAATCTCAATCACATGGACTTTGAGAATTTCATCATGCTCCTTTTTTGCTGCAGGTTTTTGGAATGAAACTCCTCAGAGGTGGTTATCTACAACAATAAAAGTAATAGGATGTATCAGAGCATGCTCTAGTCAGTCTTGGAAAGCTAAACCACAGGAATGATTTCGCTTTTATCTGACGTCAAACAGGAGTAGGAAAACAAATGTGTGCTGCTTCTAAAACAAGCTGAACCTTTACCCTTACATGTGACACGTCCATAAGTTTCTCCTGATAATTTCCTACATTTTGACTTCAGACAGAATTTTTCTACTTGGTTATTTGTGTCTTTTTACGAGGTTAAAGCATTAAGCATCACAAAAAAAGGAGCATATCAGGAAGAAGAAGGGATCATTTTCTTTTTATGTCTTTAATTTTTCCAGATTAAACTTTCTGTTAACATCGCTACAATAAAGGCAATCTCAGCGATAAGAGAAATGACCATGTTAATGATCACTAACCAGCTCTCCTTTATACTCACTGTGGTGGTGTGCTGATGGAGGAGACGACGACTTCACCGTCAAACCCTAAAGCACAAAGTCCAGCCTCAGGTTTGCTGTGGATTGCACTTAAAGTCGGCACATGGAGTCTGATCCAGGTCGTTACCACATACTGTCAGTTCCACAGTGACTGTTGGATGTTTTGAAAATGAATCTGTGTGGTGTTTTAATCCTGTTAATTTTTGTATATTTGTACAGATTTGGGTTTTTTTGGGGGGTTGTGTTTTTGTTGTACAGTTCTGATCAGTTTCTGAAATGACGCTGTCTCAGGTCTCTTTGTGCTCAGTCCTCCTCTTCCTCCTTGCTGTCACATCTCAGCACCATCTGCAGCTTTTTTTAACACACCCCACAGTTAAAGAGCAGGCGGGAACGTGTCCGTATACGCCAGTCACAGCAGCAGGTCGACTTTCTGACATTAACCAGCCAAGCACATCTGTATTTTAACAGCCTCTGCTCCTCAGGGAGGTCAGCAGCAACAGCCGGCAAACATTCAAATACATAAGGAGCTTTGAGTTCCTGTGCTTTTGTATACGCTTAACCTCCTCAGCTGGCTTTCTGCTGTAAACTGATGGTTTAAACAACCACAATCCTGGTTTTTAAGTAAGGTGGAGAAACCGCAGTGATCTGATTTCTCTTAGAAAATGCAGATTTTTAAAAAACAAATTTGGTGGTGGTGGAGGAATTTCTAGTGTGCAGGGCAAAGACTAAAAATGGCAATATTCTCACCTCAGCTTGTAGAAAGGATGATGGGATGTGGCGTGACCTTGTGTTTAAAATGTCTGCTTCCAAAGTATGAACCAGACTCTAAAAATCTTAATTTTTTACCTCTTGTATGCTCTTTGACAAAGAAAGATGACACAGTCTGACACAGACATGCCCAACAAAATTCTTTCCTAAATGGTCACTTAGGAGCATATGAAGACATTATCTGTGTTCCGATAGAGCACGGTGATCCTGCTGTCGTCTGAAATAAAATACTGTGTAAGCATTGGCTTGTTGATAATGTCACACTTTGCTGGTTTTACCACTTTTACTGGATGGTGTCCAGCTGTTTGTGTGTTCACACTGTGAGCAACATGGGGGTGGGGGGGGGG
>VUQH01034555.1:0-10219 GCA_015106775.1 Etroplus canarensis
AGGCCCTCTAGGAGAGAGGGCAGTGGACTTTTTAACCAGATTGTTTAACACAGTCTTGGAGAATGAGAGAATGCCCGAGGAATGGAGAAGAAGTGCACTGGTACCAATCTTCAAGAATAAGCAGAGCTGGAGGTGGCAGAACTGAACATGTTGAGATTTTCCCTGGGAGTGACCAGGATGGACAGGATTAGAAATGAGTACATCAGAGGGACAGCTCATGATGAGAAGTTTGGAGAGAAAGTCAGAGAGGCAAGACTGAGATGGTTTGGACATGTTCAGAGGAGGGATAGTGGATATATTGGACAAAGGATGTTGAAGATGGAGCTGCCAGGCAGGAGGAGAAGAGGAAGACCACAGATAAGATTCATGGATGTAGTGAAGGAGGACATGCAGAGGGTTGGTGTGAGGGAAGAGGATGCAGGGGATAGGGTGAGATGGAGGGAGATGATCCACTGTGGCGACCCCTAACGGGAGCAGCCGAAAGAAGAAGAAGAAGAAGAAGAAGAAGTTTAAATTTGCTATTATGCAGCTATATGTTTATGTTTTAATTTATTTGCACAAACACTGGTAGGTCTCAAAGTGGCCTGCAGAGCTTTGTAGTGGCTCTATTTACTGTAAAAGTCAACCTAAATATGCTAATAGATATTTTCCCTTAACTTTACAAATCACTTCTATTTGGTAATAAAATTAATTGAAAAAAGTAAAATAAAATTTCAGGCAAATGAAAAGACAAATGAAATTTCAAAGTTGTGATATGTGGTAAAGATTTTAATTATTTACACTCATTACTTTTTATGCTGATAGATTATTTTATGTTAATAGGCTGTGGTACTTTCTTTATAAGTCTCAGATATGTTTATGGCTCCATGAAAAGTTTTTTAGGTCAAAAATCACTCTTTTGATTATTAATGTTGCCGATCCCCGCCCTAGAGTGTAATCAAAATATACAACACAGAGAAGAAAAAGAGAAACTGCTGGTTTCCAGTGACCTCTCTAATGCCCCGTGACAAGTTAAGTTTCAACTGTTGAATCGTAAGGCTTAACTGAAGAGTCAAAGGTTTTTCTGTGGGATACTCTTGTGCTATGTTCAGAAATTCTCTGGCAACCTTGATAAGTGCAGTTTTAACCTGCTGCAAAACAGGAGACATTCCTGGAATCCTGATTTTGTCCAGCCTGAATTATCTTGAAATGTTTCTGAAACAACGTTTGTGTTGAAAGACTGACTAAGTCAGCTTAAGGAGGTGGCACAAATATGCCCAACCTTTGACTGAGTCTTATTTAAGCTTGTCTTCATCTGATATTTCATTTTGGTTACTGTTAAGAAAAAGATCATGACTTGTATTAAAATTTTTTTACAATAAACACATTTTACAGAGGGTTCAATTTTATATCTACATAGATAGATAGATAGATAGATCGATCCTGTGAGACTTCCAGATACAAACGGATAACCAACCAGACATAAGCAGAGAAAGAAGGCAACAGTGATAGATGTAGCAGTCAAAAGTGATGGCAACATCAGAAAGAAGGAACACAAGAAGGGCGAAAAATATCAAGGGCTAAGAGAAGAACAAGCAAAGATGTGGAAGGTGAAGGCAACAGTGGTCCCTATGTGAAGTGACATATGTCTACATTTAAAGAATAATAGTGGATAAAACCATAGGTAGCCATAATAACAGCTTACGCAAGTGAATGGGATCACTTCCTTGGGCTTCCTTCTTACTATTAAGCTACACACATCTGAGACTTGTGAGAAATTGGCTGTTTTCATATGCATTTAGAGGTTGTCTGTGCACTAAAAAAGGTAGAAATCATGTGTAAGCTTCCAGAATAAACGAGTTGGATTATGATGTATTTGTCCTTTGTGACCGCTGTATTGCCAAAATTGTCTGTAAAGGGGTCAATAACAGCAATTTGTGTGAAGCTTTTCTAATAATTTGAGTAAAATTTTAAAGTGTTGTGGTGGTAGGTATTTTACTCTCTGCAAAAAGACTGGAATTTCATTGCCCTGAAAACACTTTAAAAAGCACACCCTTTTTTACAGTGTGATTAATTGAAAACTTACCTCTTCCACTTTTTGTCTTTCAGTGCTGAAATGTAGCTGTGAATGGATTATTTACCATCTCATATGGTGATGCACACACCATTAGGTATGCACTGTTGTGTGAAGCATGTTTATGTGGCATTGCAGGTGGATGACTTGCTTTCTTGCAGTCAGGTTTACGTGAGAGTGAATAATAGTGGATTTGCAGGCTGATGATAAAATCATATCAGTGAGGCACAACTATACATGGCTTGCAGGTTAATGTTGGAAACTGTCCACCACTGTGTGCTCCTGCCTCTGGCAGTGCCCCAAGGATCTCTGTCCTCTCCTGCACAGAGATCTCATTTATAGAGCTACAGCAACCAATCAGGACTCACACAAAGACTTTTAGGTCATACTGAGATACTCAGCATATGAAAAAGTAACACATACAAAAATATGCTCCAATTATGGAAAGTAGATGGTAGTTGGTAATTAAATTGCATATATTTTTCAAGTATTTTGTCATTAATTTGGGGGATTTTTAGAATATCAGTGTATTGTAACAAGGGTTCAGCAAAAATATGTAATAATGTTTAACTATCAGTACAGATTGTTTGTTGTTAGATTGCTGTCCTGAGTGCATTTCTTTTTTAAATGAATGAAGTCAGGTACCTATTGTGTTACCATTCACAAGTGGGTCAAAAATTTGTGTTTAACATTGAAAAAGTCAGAATTTTATGTTTGACACTACAACTGCCATAATAATAACAACACCTTCCATTGCTCCCTTGTGTTTTCCCAGCAGAAGATTTATACCAGATGCAACCCTCCATAGTGAGAGGGGCTTGTGTCTTCACCTGGAATTGAACCAGGGACCTTTTGCATAGAAGGTAAATGTGTAAATCACTGCACTACAGTTAACACAAGGAACTTCCTTGATCTACTGATGTGGTGCTATTTGTATAAAGAAGCCAGACAAACATTTTTCTGGGAAATCACAGCCCCAGCAAACACCACAAAACCTTCTTGAGTACCTAAAATTCTCCACTTATCTCCACATAATTAATCATTTCACTCAATAAAAACCAATCATAGCCATTTTGTCTTATCTGACAGCTCCAAATAAAAATAAAATGGTGCCCGAAATTTAAATACTACCAGTAATGGTCTGTTTGTTTATCATTGTCATTTGTCTGCTGCTTGTGACTCACTTTACCCTTTAAATCATTGATGTGATCAATACTGTGTCTGAGTACTGCAGCTGTGGATGAAATCCAAGATGGAACTTTAATATAAGGTCAGGCACAGTGACCACAAGGCATTGAATCAGCTATAATAGCTGAATGAGAGACTGCATGGTGAATAATAGTTAACAGCAAATGCATTAAAAACAATGCAGCAGAAGAGGTTGGAAACATGGATTCATTTCATCTTATGGTTTGACAAACCTCAAAGGACAGCTAATAATAGTGCATATCTATGACTACATGACTTCACATTGTGAAAATGAAATGAAAGGTGACTCTACACAGTACATCTCTGTGTAGAATGGCACCATTATAGCTTACTTACTGCTTTTTCTGTGCTTTTTAACAAAAAAGAGTAGGAGTTTAGTACTTGGCAGTGAGCAAGGTTGAAAAGAGCATTTATGGACAAATAAGCAATCAACGCAGACTTGCTCATTACCGAGAAGATTGTGAAAGAGGATTGATATTAGCCATCAAAATCATGTCATGAACTCTCCCCTCTTAATGTATCGAGTGTGAAGGTGACTGATTTATAGAACAAGAATTGCTTTACAATGTTCTGCCAAGGTTGCAATTTAGCTTTAAACCACCTGAATAACACTTGTGCAAACATGATACAGGAAGATTTGAGCATTTGGGTGATCTTTATTCAACATCTTCAGACACTTATAAGAAAGTACTTTATTTGTTTGATCACTTAATTTTATTTTAGCTATAACAGTCAAGACACCCAAGTTTGATGGCTTATTGCACTCAGCCCAAATGATGAGCAAATTGCTATAAATAAAGATCCACTTGAAAATGTACCTCAGTTCATCACCTGACTATCTTTGTTGCCAGTTTCCAGTCTCCAAAACGTAGACAAGGGTCAGATTTGCTGTGCACGTGTCCTTCAATTTCTTCTTTCATAAATCCAAACTTTTGCATTGAAAGTGATTGTGTACCTTTTTCATCCCTTGTTTTTTTGAGTACATCAAGTTTATAAATGGCACCCACTTCCTTGACTGGTGAATGTTACTTATTTTGTATCATTTAGCTGTATCTTTGGCAAGAGCCCTTTTTTTAACTCTTTATCTTGGGGTGACGTAGATTTTTTTTCTCTAGATGTTACAGAAGCAGGTAGAAGTTGTGTTTTAGATGTTTATGCTTTATTGACACTCTAGTGAGAAGTCACTGAACTCATTCCTGTTTGTGGTAAGCCGGCTGTTCATGGTAGGCCAAAACAACAATCGGGTCACCGAGATATGTTGCAGTGCTCGTGACAGGCTGTCTGCCACTGCTGACTGAACTGAGCAGATCATGTCATAAATGTAAAAAATAAAGACTGGAAATATATTTTACTGTTATTACTGCAGTGCAAAAGGAGAGTAGACTTCAGAACTAGTTGAGTTCATAAATGAATTGGTAGAGCAGTAAAGTATTTGAAGCTTCCTTGATCTTATGAGTAAGCCAGAAGAAATATTTTTCCACAAAGCAAAAGTTTATACTCATTTTAATACAAATATTTATATGGTATATTGCTACTAAAAGGAATGATCACTTGTGGTCTTCCTAATGGCTACGTGTTGCAACACAGGTGTACAGGTGCCCATGAGAGTATAACAAAGGCTAACTTGATGGGCTCAAAATCTGATACAGCTGAGAATGATCAGGGTATCATGATTTGGATGGAGAATTGTTTCAATATGACAGTGCAATGTCTTTTATGGCATTTAGTCATTTGGGACCCTATCAGTAGAAATGGTGTTGTCATTTACACTGTTCATGTGGGATCCAAGTCTGTTGATTTGAGCTACGTTCACACTGCAGGTCTTAATCTAAATTCTGATTTTTTGCTGAGATCTGATTATTTTGCATTGTTGTCCACATTGTAATTTAAATGCAACCACCATCAGACTCCTGTGTTAGCAGTCTTTGGCCCTGAAGTGTACAGAAGAAGAAGTGATGTCACATGCAGCACGCTGTGTTTACAGAAATAAATATGGATGCTACTGTACACATATCAACGTATGTGTAAAACCTCACTTTCATTCCACTGACTAGCTCCATTAACAATATCTGCCATGCTAGCTTCGTCCATTGTTTACATTTGATCTTGTCGCATCTCGCCTCTTCTTGTGCAGGATTATGATGTCTGTCTCCCTTCAGTGACGTAAAAGTCACATGAAAATCTACATGACCATTCAGACTGAGGTTGCTTTGAAAAACATCGGATACATATCTGATTTAGGACCACATAAGAAAGTTGTCTGAATCCAATTTGAAAAAGAAAAAAAAAAATCTGATTTGTGCTGTTCTGATCCCCCCCGATATGGGTCACATATAGGCATAAAAGTCTAATTTGAGCCGCTTTTGCCTCCGGTGTGAATGTAACCTTTGTGATATGTCAACATGCAAAGTCAGTTTTTGGAGAATCTCCCTTCAGCAATACTGCATGTGAAGATTCTGAGTGTGTTTGACACACAATATAGACATAAGGCACATTTCAAGTGTCTCCAGCATCCTAACAGGGGGTATTGTTTACCCATCATTTTCCCCTATCCCATTTACTATCAGCTTTTCCTACAATACAGTATATGAAAACTAATTGTGCTAAGTACAATCAGAATATATTTGTATTTTATTACTGCATGCATCAACACAGAGCACATAGGCAATGCCCTTGATTTATATCACAAATCAAGAACATGGCCTGAGACCCTAAAAATGTGAAACTACAGCTTTCAGACTTTCAGCTGTGAGGGCAAAACGTCTTCAGGGATCTACATATGTGAGATAAAGGCCCAGTAATATTTATGGATGGATGCAGAAAGTCATGGGTCAAAATGTTCTGCCACAGGCTTCGCAGTTTACTTAGCTATAGTACTTTCTAACCCTTAACTGTACTTAATAAATATGTTAGCTTGGTGAAATATATGTTATTTTGCACTATTGATCAAACACAGTATAAATGTTGCAGAAAGTGAAATTTTAATGCCGTACTTACAACTGCATGTTGCCTTTTATATTTATCAGTATAGTCTTTTAGTTGGGGAAATTATAGCTACATATTATGATACTTTCTCAAGGAAACCCCTCTGCTAAATAAGCTCTCTGAAACTTTTTAGAAGGTATTGTGCGCAAATAAAATGAAGGTAATATTTTGTGACAGGTGAAATTGCCATCTTTTCTTAAAATGGCAGGGTTACACAGGGCTTGTTACATTCAAGGGACCAATTAGAATAATGTCCTTTTAGTGCTGAAGTCCCAGTCAGCCTTTGTCTCATCTTGTGTTTCAACCACAGCAAAAAAAGCTATACTAGCGTTAATAAGCCTGTGGATCATTCCCAATATATTTTACACCCTTTTAGACAGTTAAACACAGTTAGTTCAAAGGCATCACTGGCCTGGATACAAGTTACAATTTGGTAGTGACTTTAAGAGGTTCGCAACTCATTGCTGAGTCAAGAGTGCGTGATAAAACATGAAGTGACAGGCGTGTTTTCTACAGCAACACTACCTAAATGTCTGGAGGGGATTTGCTGCAGATGAGACAAGCTGAGAGGTGCCTGAAGCCTGAAAAAAAACTATTCAGTGGAAATCCACACTGTCAGATGTCATTCACATTTAGAGGAGGCAACATAGAGACACCTGTGTCACTCAAATTGTCTTACACTGGAGACAGGAAAAGGTAACAGGAAGTTAAAATTACCTGAAGTTTTAGTTATAGGGTTAAATCCTGAAGAACGAAAGAAAATGTTCCTAACTAATGTCAGTCTAAAACCAAATGAAAAAGGTCATAAAGCTTACCAAAAAATAAATGCCATTTAAATTTTGCTGAAGATACAGTATTATCGTTTGACCTGTGACTGTCATCAGTCATACACTCACATCTATGTCTATTTATCAAAATGTTAAGAAGCCAACTATTTTTTAATTTTCTTGAAGTACAAGCTCAAGTAATTAGATTATTTCCACCAACTGATCAGCTCTGCTTCTATGGAGTCTCACATTAATACAACTCCTGCATTTACTTTACACTTGAACAAGCTCAAAATATTTCATTACCCATTGAAAAACTGGAGGCTGGAGCCTATCTTAGCTGACATTGGGCGAGAGGTGGGGCACACCCTGGACAGATTAACAGTCACCACCCAGGAAACACAGATACTACTACTGTAGCTGCACTCACATTCACATATAAGGCAAATTCAGAATTGTTAATTAACCCAACATGCATGCCTGTGGACTTCAGAAGCACCCAGTGAAAGTCCTTAATGGTGCAGGAGGAATATACAAAGTCCACACAGGAAGGTCTCAGCCAAACGGCAGAAAACAGGGCTTACCACTGCACCACTGTGCCACCTAATCATTATTTTTAGTTTTAACTGTTTTTATTTTCGTTTTTATTTCTTCAGTAAGACATCATCTCATCACATCAGCAAAAAGGAAAAATAAAGTCCAGGTAATACAACATTATGCAAAAGTGTTTTGCCACCCCTTATTTATGTATATTTTGCTTCCAAAGAGCCAGAATTTCTTGTAATTAATTGTTTGATAATTTTAACAGAGAATAGGCAGCTTTGGAATGACCTTTAAGAAGACCTAGAGAACTACTCCTGAAGATCTCATAAATAAATTACAGGAAAACTTACCTAAGACAGTTCTAGCTGAGTTGAAGAAGAAAGGTTTTTTTTTTTTTTTTACCAAATATTGACTTTCAAGCTTGTTAAAATTGTACATATCGTGTTTTTGCCTGATGAACTGCATTTCCATTCACATTTGCATGTTTCAATATTTTCTTTTGACATTTTCCTTAAAAAAATAAAAAAAAAACACACAGGTGGCTCAGTACTGTAGAGAGCAATAGAAATGGCTTATGAAATTCCTATAATGAATTAACATGGTTATTAATTGAATGGAAATCTTGGAACCTCTCTTTAATCTACTGAAGGCCCAGTTTCTCATGGCTTCCAGTTTAGCTTATGTATATCTATGCTAAGACTTACTGTTCCCCCTGCAAGTCATTGTTTACAGATGTTAATGTATTTGAAAAACTTTATATGGTTTTGAGATTGCTTTTCAGCAAAATCTGTCCCTCTTTTACTCTCCTCACCGAATGCTTACTTGCAACCAAAGCCTGCTCAAAGGTTATTTGTCAATAGAGGGGGCTACAAACAGAAATCACAAAGCTTTGAGAGCCTGAAATAAATAAAATGCTATGCGAGCAAGATTTAGGATATCACTGTAATTGTCCCCAAAATAAAAATACTGAGCCATGAGATTAACAGAGCAATGGTATCGTGAAACTATTCAGGTAAGAATTTCAGATGTCACAAATAAAGATGTGCCCACCAGAGATATTCAAAGACAATCATGACCATCTGACTAGCAACTCTAATGATAAGTCTTCCAGTGCCAGTATTATAGTGTTTGTTGGAACAAACCTAAGAAGCCCGTAGAATCAAAATGAACAGATTTTTTAATGATCTTTATCCAACTATGTCTTTATCGAACCACAGAGTTACAACAGAAAATAAGAGGGCGAGCTGGCTTTGCTGACTTGAAACCACAAGCTGAGTTTGTTAAGCACAATATTATCAGGCTCTGTAGGGCTACACAGACAGATTCAGATTACATAAGAGAGTTCTGAGCAGAGCAAACACTGTCTTAAGCTAGTATGCAGTTACACCATATACCAAAAAAAGAAAAAAAAGTTATACATTCTAATTGTCATAAAGTCGATTAAAAACATCTTTTATTCATAAAATATTATTTATATTCACACTAAAGCAATAACCCTATGTCCTTATTGAGATGAGATAAATCAGTGTTTTGAGGAATAATCTAGACAGAAGAAGACATAATGCAAAAAGATGATCATAAAAAAAGAGATTACACTGGTGCATAACGATCACTGTGACAATTGGGCATGCTTTAAATCTTTTACAGAGAAAGACTAGTTTTCTCGTTCAGTCATGGCTGCTTTGGCACATTACGCTATCTTTGCCTTTGAGAATAAGGCTCCATAATCTTGGAGCAACAAGATGGTCTCCCACTGAGTAGCGAGGCTGTTCACAAATGTTGTGAGCATCTTGATCTGTATGCAGGTCCTGTTTCAGCTTCTTTTCTCCAGCACAGTGTGTTCCACAGGAGGCACTCATTAGGTTCTATAACACCAAAGTAGATATTAAATTCAAAGAGCAGGTGCTTTAGATACAACGAAAGTCAGTTGTTTGCACTTCAGCTGTAAGTTATTTGTATTTCTGAGGAAAATGTTAAAAAAATATATACGAATAAATTGTTAATATTTAGAATAAATATTGTATTTATATCTATATGTTCCACTGTTTATCCTACACTTTTTCAGACTTGTTGGCCTATAGGACCTCACAATGCTCCTTGTACACACATATGCTCATCCTCCCTACAAACTGGGGAAGAATGGGGCAGAGCCCACTTTTGGGTAAGGAAGAATGGTCTAAGGTTGAACGAACAAGAAGTAGTTTCATACAGTGCGTGATCTGCTTTGTTTCTCCACCAAGTCACTACCAACAATCCTCAGATAAATGGTTAAGCACGCACAAATGAGCATATTATAATAATATTTGCACATCATGACAATTCTTTTCATTTAAAGGTAATGCAGTTATTTTAAGCTTCCTTTTAAAGTTGCTTGAAAGTGAATCATAGATTCCCAGTGTAGATGAGCCTAGTAAACTAGCTCAAGCAAAAATGTAAAAATGACAAGTGTGCTGTGTTTTTTATTCTGATGGAACCCAACAAACAACTTCCTCCTTCTGCTCCTTGTGGGAAAAATCATTATCTAATGAGAACAGTGTTTGGGGAAGCTGAAAATAGCTCAATGAATATTTTAAAACCACTTGCACCAGCAGCTATTAACTAAGAGCTAGTTTCAGAGCAGTAAAAAAAAAAAAAAAAAGGGGGGGGGGGGGGGAAGGACAAC
>VUQH01034556.1:0-10014 GCA_015106775.1 Etroplus canarensis
TCAATTTGTGGGGCATATGCACTAACAACATTCAGCATCACACCTTCAGTTTCCAGCTTCAAAGTCATCATTCTGTCTGACACTCTCTTCACCTCCAGAACACTCTTCACATACTCTTCCTTCAAGATGACCCCTACTCCATTTCTCTTCCTATCTACACCATAGTAGAACAGTTTGAATCCACCTCCGATGTTCCTGGCCTTGCTTCCCCTCCACCTGGTTTCTTGCACATACAATATATCTACCTTCCTTCTCTCCATCATATCAGCCAACTCTCCCTTTACCAGTCATAGTCCCTACATTTAAAGTTCCTACTCGCACCTCCACCCTCCTACCTTTCCTTCTCTCTCTCTGCCTCCTAACATGCTTTCCCCCTCTTCCCCTCCTTGGTCTTCAGCCAACAGTAGCATAGTTTCCACCGGCACCCTGTTGGCTAACGGCACCGGAGGTGGTCATTGTTAACCCGGTCCGTGACCGATCTGGTATGGAAGTCGTGTTATGAATCCGCATATTTGATTTGGCAAAGTTTTTACGCCGGATGCCCTTCCTGACGCAACCCTCACCATTTACCCGGGCTTGGGACCCGCACTAGGACTATACTGGCTTGTGGGCCCCTGGCTGGTTTGTGTGATTACTGAGAGGCAACACAGAGAAATATTGTGACTCTTGTCACCCAGTTTGAGGCCTTGTTTTTGTCAGTAGAGTGATTGGCGTTAAAATATTGTGTGTGTGTGTGTGTGTGTGTGTGTGTGTGTGTTTCTAGGTATGTAGCGTAAAGTAGTTTCTTTTTTTTTTCCAGGCGCGGGTGTTGGCCACCATTGGTGTGACACGTGGACTTGGTGACCATGACCTCAAAGTTCACGACTCCAACATCTACATCAAGCCGTTCCTGTCCTGCTGCCCTGAGGTAAGAATTGACCTGCTGACACACTATCAGCTCTACAGTAGACAGCGTTTGGGTCAACAGTTATTGACTTTTTAGCCTTTTAAATGAGCAAGTGCAAAACCACTTTGTGGAAAATAAATGAAGAGTTGTTTTCTTACATATATTTATAGAAATATATTATTTATATTTATCATTTAACACAATTATCTATTTTAATTTGTTTTTCATGTAGTTTTAAGAAAAAAAGAAAACTCTTTACTCGACAGTTCAGGCACCTAAAACTGTAATTTTATACAAGCATGTGTCACTACTACTGTCCCTCTCCTCACTTTGTCCCTATGTATGTAATATGACTCTTCTCCCTCACTAATTCCTTCCTCTGGTGGGAAAGCTACATGTCTTACCCTTTCAACTTCTTGAACTGTTAAAACTGCTGACAGAAAATGCCCCAAAACATACGGACATGCGGGAATGACACAGTTAGACATATGTAAGGGTGAAATATAGTAACCAATATTGCACACCTTAATCTATATTGAATATCTGTACAGGATAGGCCTCAAACCGTAAGTGTGTCCATTAGTGTTGATTTCTTTTTTGTTTTTTGTTTTCTTGATCTGTGAATGTATGATGAAGGAACATCCATTTTTGAAGTTCCTCTTTACACCTTCTTTAAACAAACCTGGCATGTAGTATGCATGTCTTGGCTTTTTTAATCCCAGGAGTTAATAGATACTAATAGATCAAAAAACAAAATTTAAGTCCTATACCTATAATTATATAAATATGAGAAATATAGGCAATTACCAGCTTGGACCTGATGAATGTAGTAATTGTTAGCTCAGCTTTGCCTGTGTGGCAGTTTTGAGCTAACTTCTGAACCAGGGAGTCAAGATCTGCCAGCAGTCCTGTCAAATTAGCAGGCTAATGCCAGCCTACAGCAGCTGTTGGCTCAGCTGGTACTTTTCTGCACTTCTTTATGACGTATCTTACAAGGGCCATGTGATTTCAGCTGATTTCAGCCTACATCCAGTTGCTGCTGTCTCTGCCAGCCACATTGCAACCCATCTCATTCAGTTCATGGTGTTCATCAGACTTAAACAATAACACGTCAGTGGTCTCCCAGTCTTCTAGCTCTCTCTGTATATGCATAAAAGGGCAGGAAGGCCCAAGAACGCAGTCATGTCACCAAATATGAATTGCTACATATGGAATAATATTCCTATTTTTACTAAGGTGCTCCTGACAGAAATATGTTAATCCAAACAAATCTTTGGTTTTTTTTCTCTTATCTGAATGAGTTGTTGCAAATGTTTTTTCCTCCTCTTTGTTTTCCGTAATTACCCTTGAGAATTATGTTCTATATGAAAACATAAGTCAGTCACATGACTTAACCTGCTTCTACCCCGTTCATATCTGCACTACAGTCACTGGAGACAGCAATTTGCTGCTTCCCTTCCTGAAAAAGATTCTGTGCTGCTGAAGAACTTGAGCTCACCTGTCTGACTGTCTGGCGCTGGTTTCAAAACTCTTTCATCTCTTGATGCAGTTTGTCTTATAGAGTTTTGCATTTTTTCCTCCCGGAGCGCTCTGCTTGATCTTTAATTCATTAATACCCGGGTTCATACCAGGTTCACATGGAAGTCTTAACACCGCTCAGCACTCACAGCCTCTGTCTGGATCTCTCTCTTTCGCTCACAAACACAACTCTCACCTCACCATAGCCTCTCAGGTGTTTTCTCAAGATGTTCTGTATAAAGGATTATCTGCATTAAATTCATTAAATTATAGAAATGTCATGCTTCATTGAGTACAAAGGGCAGAGCAGTATAGAGTTCATTAAGTCATCTAACTTGGTCACACCAAGCCAGGCTTAGTTTTGCTATTTCGTAATTAAATAGTCTGGTAAAATCTAGTTAAACTGGAAAGAAAGCAGGCATCTCAAGCAAGATTTCAGAAAGTAACAGAACCTCTTTATTAATGGATATGTAATGCATTGGTTTGAATTACACCCCAGATTGAAATTAAAGACTTACTCTAGTTCATGTATTTTCCTGTTGATGAATACATAAATAACACTTGAAAATAGTAGAATATTTTCTGCATTTTAAAGCCATACTGATGAGATCCAGCAGGTAGTTTTCTTCTTCTTTTATTCTTTGTATTCTTTTCATGTCAGTTGGAAACAAGTAGGGAATAAGACAGGCAGGAGGGTGAAGCAATCCTGTATTTCAGCACTGAATATAAGAGGAAAGTAATAACAGAGGTTGATGTCTGCAGTCACAACAGGCAGACAAATCAAAGTGTTACAGACCAAACAGCGCTGTATTATATAATATATATAAATGTATAGATGTATTATTATAACACTTTTCTTAGCAAAGTCAGAAATTGCTTCACAGAAAGAATATGAAATGAAAACGGACACAGGTGTCTAAAAAACAAAACAATTGGACACCATGATTTCTCACCTGGTCGAGTAGGTGACCTGTGTCCTGAAAGCTACAGTCCTTCTACAGGCACCTGGGTTTGAGTCAACCCCAGGCCATTTCCTGCATGTCGTCCACCCTCACTCTTTCCCCACATTCCCATCTCCTTACACTGTCCTGCTTAATAAAGGCAAAAATAAATCTTTAAAAAAAGAAACATTGATAAACATGGCTACATATCAGAAATTAATAAGTCTTACAATGTTTTAAGAGAAGACTTAAAAGACTCTTATGATGTTGCCAGATCATGCAAGCCTGGCCACTCTGGCTCACTAACCAAGACCTACGAATAACAACCAGAACCCCATACATGGGTCTAAGTGAGCACGCATTTCATACAAAGGGGTTATTGTTCCTGATTTGATTTGAATATGGCCATTTAATGCTAAATGAGCAAAATTTTAAGATTAATCTGAAAAGTGACTTATGGCTAGTGTAATTCGGCAAGTAGTGGAATAATGTGTTCAGAACAGCAAGTAGGGTGACTTTGGAAATAAATATATCAGCATCAGAACAACTCAAGATTTTTTCAATGAACCAACCTTACTGTTTACCAGACTGGTATAAATTCTGGAACCAATAAATAAAATGTCAGACTTATCATTCATTTTTTTAAGCTTTAAAACATCCAACATCACTGAGGCAGACAGACATTATCAAATCTCTTGGGTTACTGAAAAGGAAAGTATAATTAGGTGTTATCTGTGAAGGAATAATAATAATAGTGGGAGATGGTATGGCTGGGAAGAAGCAAACTGCTGATGGAAGTGGGCTAAGTTTAGAGCCTTGAGGAAAATGGGCAACAGAGCAACATATATGCATTTGCCATAGAAACACAGAAGGTCCTGTTTGAAAGGTATGAACACAGAAGAAATGGAGCAGTTCCTTTAAAACCCAGCCCAGTTTCTTCACAGTGCAGATGAATGGAATGATTGTGTAAAAAGCTACTGAAGATAAAAGGAGTTGATTGAGTTCAACTGATGAATCTCTTGTGGCTTGTCACGCAGGTGAAGGTGTATAACCTGACACGTTATGAACATGGAGCTGACGATGTTCTTGTGATGGGAACTGATGGCCTCTGGGACGTCCTCTCCAACCAGGAAGTAGCTGAAGCTGTCACCACCTTCCTAGCCAACTGCGACCCTGATGATTTGCACAGGTGGGAATTTTCTTTGCATTTCTTTCCTTCATCTCTTTATTCATTTACACGTTGCCCATTCTCACTGCATTATTAAACATGAACTTTTTAAAACTGTGCCTCTGTGTTCCATATTTTATTTAGAATTACATCCTTGTTTTCAGAGTCATCACACTGTTTGACTAAAAAGTTTGGCACTTCAAGGCAGAGAGACTCAAGTATCCCATCCCCACATAAAGTCCATAGATCATAATTGCAAGATAAGAAAAGTATCGAACATTAAAGTACATAGACCTCCAGCATCTCTCTACAGTTAAATTTACTTAGGCTTCAGTTTGTTTCAAATGAGCCACAGTTTACAGTAATATCATACCAGGGGCTTCAATGTTATGTCTTCCATTGCCCAGGTACACAATGGCAGCACAGGACTTGGTGATGCGAGCACGAGGTATTCTGAGAGACAGAGGCTGGAGGATCACTAATGAGCGTCTGGGCTCCGGAGACGACATCTCAGTCTTCATCATACCCCTGATGTACGGCAACCGCCAACCCTGAGCAGCATTACAGAGGTGCTGCGCTTCAGTAAACAGAAGGGCCTGTAGACTCAACAGGATTGATTAGTCCTGAACTCAGAATCCCATTTTAGTTTTCTTATTTATTGCCTCCTTAGATGGAGGTTGAACATACATTTGTTGGTGCTTCATTTCTCTATCGGAGTTCAGGATTGGTCAGCTCAGGGGCACGACAGTCAGCACCACTGTGTTAGTTTATTAAAGACTCTAAAGTCATAAAAGGTTGAACAGTTGATCATTTCACATCAACTCATTTCATGAATCAACACAGTGAAGAAATAATTTGGCATGTTAAAACTAAAATGAGCAAGTGAAGGAAAGCTTTCCCTCCTTATTCTTACCTCTCTGGTTATGCTGTATACGGTTCTGGACTCCTCCTACTACTCCCCTCTCTATTTGTTCTTCTTCTCTTGTAGGCTACTGTATATTCAACTTGCTTATTTAAAAAAAATACCTCCTTTGTCTTGTGAAAATGGACCAAGCTGACAGGTCAGCTGTATTTTCTGTTTTGCCACAGTGTGGCTTAAAGGATTCACTCACTGAAGAACTGTTTAAAGTTTGCTGAAGAAATTAAAGACGTGTTGATATGGGCACAGAACTGAAAAAAATGATATCCACAGCACAGTTCATCATTTAAGAAAAAGTCATTAGGGAATCTGAGCCTGTGTGAATCAACAGAAGGTTTGATGTGGTTTATGAACAGATGTAAACACGAAATCTGCACAGCAAAAAAAAAAGAAGTTCACTGTGACAAGTCATTTAATCTAATATCAAGTCAATGTTTTTATAGATCATGTTATGGCATTTTTATTTTGCTAAATGTTTTATGAATTACTTTTCCTTTATGTTCTTGGATATAATAAGAAAAAAATGATTCACTCCTTTTAATCACTGAATTCAAGTGTAGGTGCGTAAAATCAAGTACCTAGCCATGCAGTCTACCTTTGCAAACATTTCTTAAAGAATAGGAGTCCATCGTTTCAGCAAGTAAGTTTGTGAAATTTCTTCACTCTTAGATATTCCGTGGTAAACTGTAAGCGGTATTGTTCCGAAGTGGCAGCGCTTAGAAACCACAGCAGCTAAGTCATGAAGTCGCAGACCACGTAAAGTTACAGAGCGAAATCGCTGAGTGCTGAGGCGCATAGTGTGTAAAATTGCTGATTCAATAACTGCAGAGTTCCAAACCTCCTCTGATATGAACATCAGGGCACAAACTGTGTGCCAGGAGCTTCATGACATGGGTTTCCATGGCGGAGCAACTGCATGCAAGCCTTACATCACCAAGCACAATGGCAAGCGTCCGATGGAGTGGTGGACTCTGGAGCAGTCAAAACACATTCTGTGGAATGACAAATCACGCGTCTCTATCCAGCAGCTTGATGGATGAGTCTGGGTTTGGTAAATGCCAGGAGAACATTACCCGCCTGACTGTGCTGTGCCAACTGAAAAGTTTGGTGGCGGAGGGATAAAGCTATGGGGTTGTTTTTGTGGGGTTGGCCTGAGCCCCTGAGGTTCAGTGAAGGGAAATATTAATGGTTCAGCTTACTGAGACATTTTGGACAGTTTGCTCAAAAGTTTGATACCACTCATGTCAGTCCATTAAATATGAAGCTTAAACCATAGTTTAGCATTAATGTATTTTAAATAGACCAAGGCGTTGCTGAGTCTGTTGCTTACGGTCTTTAGCTGACCTAAGGTAACAAATGCTGTGACTTCAAATTTGCAATAAGAGAGTAGTGTTTATTTGAATCTTGACAAAAAATAGATTTTTTTTTTAATGTTTTAAAATCTTTAAATCCTTTAAAATTGGAATTTGAGGTAACTCCCTTGAAAAGAGGAAAAATAACTGCCTTAACATGAGATTAAATGACTTGTACATCAGTGTAGTTGCACTTTAGGCTGACCCAACTCATCGAGGACCCATGGAAGGATGAAGAGGCAAATATTCCCTGCAGCAGGGAGGATTAAATAAAATTCATAGTTGTTTCACAAAGCTCATGAAATACAATCAAGGTCAAATCCGAGAGCTTTGTTTTGCTTTGACACGTTTTGCATGTTTATTGCTTTGGGTGCTTCATTATAGTACAGGCGATGATGTCTTCAGGGGGACAGGTCGGGGAAAAATGAGGTACCATGCATGGATGTAGTGAATTACTGCATGTCAGTGCAGTAACATACTTGTAGGCCTGGGATTATTAGCAATGGTGCAATGGTTTGAACTGCTGTTTGTTTTATATGGACTGAATTTGTAATTATGTAATGTATCAGAGAACTGGTGATAATGTTGTTTGTTAATGTGCAAAGATCATGCATATATTTATAAGGCTCAATTTTCCCTTGAGAGTTATTAGTATTCTGCACATTTAGCATAAGAGCCAAAGGATGAGTACATTCCTGAAAGAAAGGAACGAAATGAAACAGTACCAGTGGCTATGTGTGAAACCAAATAATTTACTTTTTTCCACCTTTTGAGTTTATTCACTGGGCTGTAGACACCTTAGGGTTAATATGCAGGAGATGAGAACTAGTTTGTGCTTCAGATAATCCCAAAAAATTCATAAATCTTCATAAATTTTATGAAGTTTCATTCCAAGCTGAGGGATAAAAAGAGAAACCCAAATGTGCATGCTTTAAAGCAACACTTTGAAAAAAATAAATGGCGTTAGATTATAAGATTTATTTCCTGTATATATGATGCAAACCACTTTTCCAGAAAAGTTGGGATATTTTCCCAGAATGCAGTAAAAACAAAAATCTATGATATGTTAATTCACGTGAAAATTGATTTAACTGACCAAAGTACAAAGACAAGAATTTTCAGTAGTTTTTCTGAACAACTAAAATGTATTTTGAAAATATGTAAAACATAAATTTAGAATTTGATGGCTCCAACACACTCAACAGAAGTTAGAATGGAGGCATGCTTACAATTGCATTAAATCATCTCTATTTTTTATAAAACTTTTTAATAATTTTGTAATTCAAGATACTAATTGTTCTAGCTGTGCAGCTGGAGATTTCGTCCATGCTGTCTTCCTGTATCAATTCATTTACTCAGCAGTCCATGGTCCATTGTCTGTTTCTCCTTTTCATGATGCACCAAACATTTTCAGTAGGAGGTGGATCTGAACTGGCAGCAGGCCAGTAAAGTACAAGCATGCTTTGTCTACGAAGCCACACTGTCGTAGCCCATACAGAATGTTTTCAGGCATTGTCCTGCTGAAATAAGCATGGCCCTCCCATGAAGAGACGTAGCCTTGATGTCTCTCTTCATCTTAATATTTCTGTCAGAGCCAGTGATTCTTGCAGTAGATACTGATGCACCCCCATACCCCCATCAGGGGGGGGGGGGGGGCGTCCCCCTTAAATCAAGCAGAAATGTGGACTCATCTGACCAGAGCTCATAGTTCTGCAGTCTGGGATGAGCTGGGGCATAGAGTTGATGTATGGCTCCCTCCTTGTGTAATACAGATTCAGATTGCATTTCCAGATGCAGTGACAAACTGGAAAAGTGACAGTAGTTTTCTGAAGCAGTCCTGAGCCCTGGTGGTTATATCTGTCGCAGTAGCATGATAGTTTCTCAGGAAGTGTCGCCCTAGGGTTCAAAGATCGGGTGCATTCCACAGAGGTTTTCAACCTTGCCCTTTGCGCACTGAGATGCCTCCACATTCTCTGAATCTTTTCACAGTATTCTGCACTGTAGATGTTGAAAGACATGAATTCCCTGCAATCTTGCATTGAGATATGTTCATTTTGAACTGACTAACATTACTCTTGGGTCGAGCCATGATCTCTTCTTGCTTGTAAAGACTGAGCCTTAGATGGATGCTTCTTTTATACCCAATCATGATGCCTCATCTGTTCCTAGTTAGCTTGTTTTATGTGGAGTCTTCCAAACCGCCATTATTTAAATATTCTGTGCTCTTTTTAATCTTATTCTATTTTTGTCCCAGCTTTTGTTGAGTGCATCAAATCTGAATGTATGTGTTTACAAAATATAACTAAGTTGGTCAAGAAAGCTATTGAAAATCTTTAAACAAAGGATTATTTGAATGTACATGTTACAGATTTTAATTTTATTGCATTTCAGAAGAGATCCTAATATTTCTAGAATTGGAGAATTGCACAGATTTACTTAAACTTTTTTTTTTTTTAATTTCAACTTTATGAAAAAGGGTGACAAGGATAAGGAAGCCATTGTTGTTATAGGAAGAAGTGTTTTGGTAGTGTTTTTACTGTCTGTAGCAGCTAGCAGCCACCTAGCTTTGTTTGACATTAAGACTGAAAATGATCCAGTATCTATCCACCCATCACCTTTAAAACATAACTTGTTTATTTGCCTAATCTACACTAAAGTCAGACTGTAAAAATTTCAATTTGCTGCTTCACAAATTAAAAACTAGGACCTGTTCTGGCACATAATCTTCTAGGCTAGTTGGTATCTTGTTAGTATTTATGCTAAGCTATGCTAACTGGCTACTTGCTGTGGCTTCAAATCTGCTCAGCAGACTGGAGCGTAGTATCAAACGTCTCACCTCCCAATTTCCCGAAATTACTTTAAGTTGCGATACGCTCACATGTGCTGTTTCTCATCTTAGCTTGGACATTTTTGCAGTTAATAATTATTTACATTCTTTTTCCAAAAAGCAGTCATCCTCATTTACCTGAACTTCATATGGTGCGTTTTCCCTCGGGTACATTCCATAAATTAAATATTTAATTTTAAAACAGTTTATCATAATAAATTACTATTGTGTCTGTCTTTCAGTTAGATGTGATATTTAAATGTGTTTCATACTGGATCTCTGTTAATTTATCCAAAGCCTTTTTTTTTTATATATATATATATATATATATGTGTGTGTGTGTATATATATATATATATATATATATATATATGTGTGTGTGTATATATATATATATATATAT
>VUQH01034560.1:7250-35177 GCA_015106775.1 Etroplus canarensis
CGCCCCTGTTAAGCACAGAACCAAAACTTCCACCACCCGACAGTGAAGGCAGCACAAAACACAATGCGATTTCTTAACTTGGGCTTTCAGGGACACCGTACTGCTGGTGCATTTTCAACAATTTGCCAACAGATGTCAGTAAAGAAGCACGAAGAAATCCAAGGGAAACTCATTCAAAAACTGACCCCCAAACTGGGTTTGTTACTGCAGAAAACTGCCTCTGTGGCAGCTGCAGTTTGTGCAACAGTTTATTATCTTTAATGCTTTTCTGAATGGTCTCCACTCAGCCGACTAATATAAATGATTGGATGGCTTTAGGGCAAACAACAACAGAGTTGGGTATTCTAATGAATGACACGCAGGCACCAATTTACTATTTAAACAAATAAAAGCAGTAACTGGAACAAATGTCTCACTTACTGGAACGACTCTACCAGTCCACAGTCAACCTCAGGCAAAAACAAAGGGAAAGATCTGAGCAAAGCCTGATCCAGGCCTCATATTGGTTCAGGTGTGGACTAATTGAGTTGAGGCTAAATCCCGCCCTCTTTGGAGCTGGGGCAGAAAGTAGATTTTCAACAGAACATTCACTTAATATGTTTTATTTAATGTATGAAGGCTAAAATAACAATACGTTTTGATGCAAAAGAAACACAATCTTGACACTAATGGTGCACACTGTATGTTTTGGACTCACGTATGAGTCAAATATTCTCACTGGCCACTTCATTAGGTGTATCTGTTCAACTGCACATACATAGATTTAATCAGCCAATCGCATGGCAGCAACTCAGTGCATTTAGCGTGTAGACATGGTCACGGCGACCCGTTGAAGTTCAAATGTGCACCAGACTGGGGAGGAAAGGAGATTTAACTGATGTGGCATTGTTGTTGGTGCCAGACAGACTGGTCTGAGTAATTCAGAAACTGTTGATCTGCTGGGATTTTACCTCACAACCATCTCTAAAGGTTTCAGAGAATAGAGAAAATAACCAGTGAGTGGCAGTTCTTTGGGTAAAAATGTCTCGTTGATGCCAGAGGTTAGAGGAGAGTGGCTAGACTGCTTCTAGTTGATAGAAGGGCAACAGTAACACAAATAACCACTCATAACAACCAAAGTATGCACAAGAGCATCTCTGAACCAACACCACGTTAATCTTTGAAGCAGCTGGGCTACAGTAGCAGAAGACCACATCGGATGCCACTTCTTTCAGCTAAGAACAGGAAAATGAGGCTACTATTGGAGAAGATTGGAAAATTGTTGCCTGGTCTGATGAGATTTGATTTCTGCTGCAGCATTCAGGTGTTAGAGACAGAATCTGGCTTAAACAACATGAAAGCATGGGTCCACCTGATCTTGTATTAGCAATTCAGGTTGGCGATGCTGCTGTAATGGTATGAGGGGCACACTTTAGGCCCCTTACCACAAAACTGAGCATCATTTCAACACAGCAGGCAACCTGAGTAGTGTTGCTGACCATGTCTATCCCCATATGACCACAGTGTACCCATTTTCTGATGGCTGCTTCCGGCTAGATAATGCACCTTGCCACAAAGCTCAAACGGAGATGAGGTCAGTCTACTCAAATGGCTTCCGCAGTCACCAGATCTCAATCCAGTAGAGCTCTTTTGGGATGCTGTGGAATTGAAGATTCACACCATGGATTTGCAGTTGACAAAATTGCAGCAACTGTATGATTCTGGCTTGTCAGCATGGACCAGAATCTTACAGGAATGTTTCCAGCACCTTGTTGATATCTGTGCCATGAGAATTAAGGCAGTTCTGAAGGCAAAAGGAGTCCAACCTGGTACTATCAAGATTTCTCTATTGAAGTGGCCAATCACTGTGTAGATTTAAAATTATATCTATCATCTCCACATCTACGTGACAAATGGATCCCAGGGATGTGATGTCACCAAAGATGAAACCCACCTGTGGACAGTCTAAAGTCACGGAGCAAATGGCCCAGAATACAACTCTGATTATTATATTCTAAGATTAAACCAACCTTTATCTACAAAACGGAGCAAGCTGGGGATCAAACATCTTTCCAGAGATGCAACACATCTTTTTTTTTAGTATTCGCAGTTTTGGGAAAGACACTTTTCAATGTTTCAATTCTAACAAGGAGGAGCATGCAAAATTCTCACCGCTCACGAGGTGAAAACTGTGTGTAATGCGTGTGTATAAATTCACAGATTTCACATAGAGAAATTAAATTTATTTGTCGGAGTAATAAGTCTGGACAAATATTTTGTCTTTTCTCTTTCCACCATAAATACGCCTATGTACACAGAACAAACAGACCCCTTTTCACTTGTCTGTTACATATTTCAGCAACTGGATTTCTTTTTTCCTGACCTTATAACCTTTTCATTGGGCTTATCTCTCTAAGAGGCTTGAACAATGAAATGTGAACTGAGCCCTGGCACAGGAAACCATGTCTCTGTCGCTAAACCTAGACTCATTTTGCTTAAAATGGCTTCAGGCAATTCTTCTCTACTACTGTAGACCAAATATGGACAGAGTGTATATAACACCGAACATAAATGGCTGATGTGTAGCCCTGCTAATTTCCTCTCATTTCCTTTGACCCCAGTTGTATGTTATATATTTTGACAGTTGTGTTAAATGACTTCCAAATGAAATGTCCTCCACTGGTGCACATGTGTAATACGAGTGCCTAGATTGTCTCAAAAAGCATGATGAAGAGCTTGAAGACAGCAAAAGGAAAAGTCACTGAAGCTGTAAGCATCTCAGTGATGCATATACTACTGTTGTTTTTGGCTTGTTCTTAAATGGATGAGCAGTGGGGAAACAATGTCTCCTCTACTCATGTCATGCCTTTTTGGAGAGAGTGCATAGCCTGTATATAAAAATAGACATAGCCACCCATTAGCTTCTGGAAGCAAACATTTTTATTTTTTGTATTGTTTTGTTTTTCGTCACAGAAATTGCCATATTTGGATAAGAATGGAGTACTAAGTTATCAGCTAAGGTTAGCTGGCTGCATCTGTAAACTGTACTGAACCAAAAGCTGAAAACCTTTTGGATGGGCTACACCACACAGGAACATCAATAAAATTCCTAAAAAAAGGCACCACTAGCACAAACGCAGTGGAGCTGTCCAGTTCAGTGACTCAAATTAGTGGAAGAAAGGCCTAGCAGACAGCTACTGGCTACTGCTTCCTGTGTGGTTCCACCTGCCAATCAAAGCTGCCCTGCTCCTAACTTCAAGGCTCACCAGTATATATCCACAAGTTATTACAAACTACGTAAGGACTAGGCTGCAATTTTTAATCGAGTTCAGGAGTTTCATTCAGTCCCATTGCCACAGGTGTAAAAAAACAAGCATTTAGCCATGCAGTCTGCCTTTACAAACATCTGTGAAAGAATGGGTCACTCTAAGGAGCTCACTGAATCCCAGCGTGGTAATAGGATGTCACTATTGCATTAAGTCAATTCATGAAATTTCTTCCCTCCTAGATATTCCACGATCAGCTCTAATTGTTATTATTGCAAAGTAGAAGCATTTAGGGACCACAGCAACTTGGCCACCAAATGACAGACCAAATGTAAAGTTACAGAGTGGGGTTGCAGAGTGCTGAGGTTACATAAAACTCTCCCACACTCTGCCACTGAATAACTGCAGAGTCCCAAACTTCCTCTGGCATAAACATCAGCACAAAAAGTGTACGCCGGGAGCTTCATGACATCGGTTTCCACAACCGAGCAGCTGCACGCAAGCCTTACATCACCATGCACAATACCAAGCATTGGGTGAAGTGATGCAAAGCATGCCACCACTGGACAGTGGAAAGCTGATCTGTGGACGAATCTCATGTCTGTATCTGGCAGTCCAGTGGAGGAGTCTGAGATTAGTGAAGGCCATTACCTGCCTGCCTGCATTGTGCCAAGTGTAAAGTTGGTGCTATGGGGTTGTTTTTCTGGGGTTGGCCTGGGTCCCTTAGTTCCAGGGAAGGGTTTTATGAATGCTTCAGCTTACCAACACATTTTCAACAATTCTGTTGACATAACATAGACACACTCCAAAATCTTGTAGAAAGCCTTTCCCAAAGCATGGAAATGGTTATACCTACAGAGCAGGGACCAAATCCATATCAGTGCCTACAGGTTTAAAATGGGATGTCATAGTATAAAACAACTGTATTGATGTTGAAGATAGAAAATATCTTACTTAGACAGAGGCCAAAATTGTTCTTATATCATGCTGTAGACATACTATTTAATGATTTTAAGATGGGCATTTTAACATGGGAATCTATGGGTTTTGATTCACTTTTGGAGCCAGCCTGAAATGGCTACTGAAGGAACTGCAGTTTTCCACACTTCTGCCTTAGCTCTATTTTCAAAGTGTAATGTTTTTATGATTATAATTAACTGATGCCCTCTAAGAATTTCACAAGTTACTGTTATAAAAAGGTTGAAGAAGAAGAAGAAGAAGAAGAAGAAGAAAAAGAAGAAGAAGGCAGCTAAATAATACAATAACAGAATGCGTATGCTTGTGAGTGTGCTGGTTCCAAATGTGGCTGTGCAGAATTGCAAAAGGTTGCAGCTTTCGCTAAAATAAAAGAGAAAAAAAAAACACGAGTGAGTGAATCAAGTTATTTGACACACATCCAGCTATGTTTGTGAGAGGCAATTTGAGTTTTCGACAATGTCACCATTTAATGAAACCTTGTAAAAGCTGCAACTTTTTGGCCCTTCAAAAGCCTGTTTGAGGGTCAAGAATTGATTTTACGGCTGAAATTAGCATTAGATTTAGGTTAGGGTTATTGTAAAAATTTGGCAATAGTTAAACTTAGGGAACGCATTAGCGTCAGTGACTGTCCTCACAAAGATAGCCAAATATGCCTGTGTGTGTATGTGTGCCCCTCCCCCTACACACAGAGTGGAGCAGGCAGTAGTTGCTGAAAGGGAAATGCTGGTAACAAAGGACACTTTTACCCAAAATATGAAAATGGCTCTTCTGAACTACCTCAAACTTGGCACTGAACTTGCTTGGGCCCCCAATATTACACCCATCAACCTTGAAGCAGACTGGATAAACGGTTGTCAAGACAGACGAAGAACAGTCAGATGGCAAAAAAAAGAGATTTGTCAAATTATTAACAGATTGATACACTGATGTAAAATGCACTGTGTTTTCTTATAATTGGGGTTTGTGTGTTTTCATTCAGCCCTCATCTCATTCTTCCCTCCCTCAGACTGTTTTTAGAAGGGTCAGATCTATCTCAGCTGTTATCAGTGTCATGTCATGCTGTTCTGTGGGTACATGTGTGTGTGTGTGTCATGCAGTGCAGCTTCATAAGCTCCTTTATCAGCCAGGAGACACCCTCCTCCCCAGACTCCTGCTGTCTCTTTTCATTTTTCCCATGCTTTCACACACAGGGCCACACAAGCTTCTGCTTTCTCTCTTTCTCGCACATACACACACACACACACACACACACACACACTCCTTATGCACACACAGCCAGCTTAACTCCTCGTTGGGTATCTGTGTAAACAAATGTCTCATGCACAGGTGTATAAAGAAAGGAATAGGCCTATTAATCCTGGCTCCCTTATTGTTTGGCTAATAATAGCACACAGGTCTATTATTCCCAGAGAGCAAGGTGGATTAATAGAAGAGAGGGATTAATACTCATCTCCAGCTAAATCATGTCTATCTCTATGCATGACCTCCTTCCTGTCTGATTACTGTGCGTGTCCTTGACTTAATTACCCCCATGGGGAAATGGACTTGTTAATTACAGAAAGTCATCTGACCCACATTTAATGACAGAAGTTGCAAGAAGTGGTGTGACTTAACTAAGAATGAGGTTAAAATGATAGTTTTGTGGGTGGATTTTGGAGGAGGTCAGGGATCAGCCACTGGTTAACCTTCATATGAGTTAAAAACAAAGCCTGAATTGGTTACCATGTAAACTCCAAACACTAAATTGATTATTAAGCGCAAAAAAAAAAAGTGATAAGGCTTTCGTCTCAGATTTTCTGAACCCCACCCCTTACGCACACTCCCCCTCTGCTCTCTCCATTCCAGCGCCGGAATAATCAGAGGAACACAGCAGAGGAAAGTGAGACTTTGTCCACTTTACGCAGGGTCTCCATTCAAGCGCATCCGTAACTCCCCTTCAATGGGGCAGCACTCATCATTATTGGGAGGCTTTGCTGAGCAGCGCCAATGTGAGATCTAAGTATAAGGAAACATGTCAGCCGCACAGGGACTTCTCAACAGCGTCTTCTCCTGCTCATCTCCTGCCTCCAAAGCCATAACCAAACGGAGGCTCCGCCAGACCCGCAGCCTCGACCCCGCTATCATCAGGCACTGCGGCACCGGCAGCGATGGAGCGAGCGCCGCTGCGGCTCCGGACGCAGGCGCGTCTTCGGAGCGCTTGGCTGTGAAACCGGCTTTACGCACGAAGATCCCGACCCTGAAGGAGCCCATAACCCCTTCCATCTCCTCTCCTTCCATACCTTTAGACGTCTCCCCATCTTCCAACTTCCACTTTGACTATGACATAGTCAAGCGCGCCAAAAGGAATACCGCCGGGGATTTACCGTTTCTGGTGAGGGGACCCGGAGCGGCGCCGTCGGGGAGCACCGGCACGCTGTTCTCTCCGCGGAGGTGGCTCCAGAGGAAAGTGCAGCCGTCCAGCTCTCACGCTTACGTCGTGTGGAAGTCAGAGGTAACCCTTCCAGGTTCAGAGTTATCATTTTTTTGCGTTTTACAGTTGAGAGAATTTAAATGAACAAAATCCTGTTTTCCTTTCATTCCCTTGAGTTGCTTGGCCAAAAGGAATTTAGGTGCCCTTCAGCCCCATCCTTTCACTTGAAGTGCATTCTTGCAAGTCTGGATGGCAGCTCCTGTGCCAGTTAGATTTTTAAAATAAAACAGTTTTCAGCAGGCTTTAATAAGGCAGCAAGACAGATTCAGTGAAAGCCAGAAGGGGGATATAAATACATGTTCAGTTCTTGCATCCAAACAGTCCCCTGTGCATCTGAAATCTGAATGAGTCAGGCGTCATGACCCGAGGTGGCGAGACGTTGGAGCCCTAACTAGAAGATTTATGAGTTTTAAAGAGGGAGCGTTTAACCCAGCTGACATCTGCACCTGAAAGCCCCACAGTATCACATCAGTTAGTCCATTTCACCCTTGAAAGTGCAGCTTTTTAGGTCTGGCCCAAGGGCACATGGGTAATTATCTGGGGGCAGGGACAGCTCTGGTTTACCTCTCCTACCTGGATTTTGGTCATTACTGTGTTTTCCAGTCCTTGTGAGAGTCACACCTTATTCTGGGAAAGCAAAAGAAAATCTTATGGCGCTTTAAGGATTAAATGATTCTAACAAAAGGTGCAATGAAGTGTCCATAGACTTTTCCCTCCTACTGTTGTCATCACCGGGTTGGTTAGGCTTTTGTCTTCATATAGACGTCAAACTGAGTGTGAATAAGGGGCAGGCAGCTATGAAATCCTTACCAAAACATACTTGGGGGACTTATTTTAAGTGTGTGGGGGGTGCTTTATAGGCTGCATTGTTGGCATGGATCCACATGCACTCTGGAAAGGTATGATAATTTCCCTGCTTCTTTTGTAGTATTAGTCTCCTTTTCTGCATATTCTGCTTGTATTTTGCGTAGAGTTAAAGTGTGCGTGTGCGTGCTTGGCAGTTTGTGCATGTATGTTGATATGAGGGACTTAAGGACACATGGCCGGGGACTTGGTTCTCACGACTGGGAGCGGTCACAGGGTCAAAACCATGCAGCCATCAAACAGCTCTCCCATCATTTCCCATTATGAGGAACAGCTCCAGCTTGGCTGTGTGTTTTACTTTCTTGCAGCATGTCTCTTCTGTCTTTCTCACACATACACAGGCATCCACTCTCTGTTTTCCTCCCTCTCCTCCTCTCCAAGATGTCTAGAAGTTCTCACTCGGCAGCGTTTCCCACCACTGTAAGTCTGTTTCAGTTGCAGCTCCCCCCCTCCCCGATTGAGGCCAACATGAGTCCATCAGTATGGAATCATTAGTGCAATCTGGATCATGATGTTATTGCACCTCAGAGTGTTTGTAAAAACACAGAGCCAAGAAAGTGTTAGTGGTCTGCTGGGATGTGTCAAACACTGATGGGTGTGAAGTAAAACTCTGAGATGAAGTGTAAACAAAGACTTTATACTGGGAATAGTGAGGATTTAAAAAAAAATATTAAAATGCAAAAAAGTTGTTTCCCCTGCCCAATCCAAATACGGGGTGTTTTTTTTTTTTTAGAATAGGGTGGTATTTGGGGGTGGAACCAATAACCAGTGAGTGACAGCCCCATGGTAAATCAGAAAATAGCATACAACATAAATAAATTGCTGAAAATTCAGTGAGTCACAATGATTTTAATTATGGGCACACTTCTTGTCCATTTGGACCAAACCACTGTGAAACATATGAGGGGCTGTCCATTTTTCAAGCCTAAACATGTATTGTTTTGCATCTATAATTGGCTAAATTTCTTTCAGTGGTTATCATTCTATGTCCCTGTAGCCGGTTCTGGCAGCTGGGGATTGGATCACCAGGGCCTCTGCCCCTTACTGCTGCCCAATCCACAATGCAACTAATCCATCTGGGCCCTCCAGCAGGTGGTGAGCCCACAGGGCAGGCCTCTGTGGCTCTTTTGGGTTAGGTCTGGCCGGGCCCATGGGCACAGGCCCGTGCACTAGGTGCTCACCTTGGAGCCCCTACCCTGGGTCTGGCTCCAGGGTGGGGCCCTGTCATTTGGGATGGAGTCAAAGTAGAGCTGCTACTCCTCCACATCAACAAAAGACAGTTGAGGTGGTTTGGATTGGATTGGATTGGATTGGATTGCTTGGATTGCTTTATTGTCATTTCAACTACATATAAATACACAGGGAAACGAAATAGCGTTCCTCCAGGAACATCTGATGAGGACGCCTCCTCATAGGTGAGGTGTTTCAGGCATGTTCTACTGGAAGAAAGCCCCGGGGCACACTCGGGACATGCTGGAGAGATTACATCTCTTGGATGCTTTGGTGTTCCCTGAGGAAGAGATGGAGGAGGCAGCCGGACTGTTAGAGTGTTGCCCCTGTGACCCAGACCCAGATAAGCAGCAGAAAGTGAATGGAGATTACATAGTTAAATTTATAATGATGTATTGCGGAGAACAACACAGTTTTTTCCACCCGTGCCCCCACTGCAATTTTGGCCCAATGTTGACAACAGGATCTGGATGAGGCACAACATCTAGAGAAAAATTAACTTAAAGAAATATTGAAATTGACATTACATTTACATTGTGGTTTTCCACACATGCCAAATACAATTTTGGTTCAAGGTTAAAACGCTCTTTCCTGATCCACCAACAGGAGCTGTCGGATATGGATGTAAACCACAATCCACCATTATTTCAGGCTCTGCTGGTGGCCTCTCTGTATCTTTAATAGAAATTTTGAGGTGTCTATTCATCAGAGGAACCTCTAGCCAATTCAGAGGGACAGCAAAGGAATGAGTGATCACTCTGTCAATCCCAGTGGCCCTAGCTTTTGCTGCTCGCTTTTTGAGGAAATGCTGAAAAGCTTTATTATTTCCATTCAGCAAAGGACACTGTGCCACACATAGAAGCTTTACACTGATTTTATTTATTTACTTATACAGGCACCTAAAAAAATCCTCAAATCTGTATCATTTCATCTTCCACATATATCACATCAAAACTGAATTGTAGCTTGAATGGTCATAATCAAAGAAGCATGGTGAGATAATTGTGACATTTTGGTTCTGAATACATTAGATGCTAATTTTGCATAATGCATTTTAGATAGTGCCTTTCTTGTCTGATAAACATCCATGTCTTTCACATAACTGGAAGCCTCAAATTTGCAATGCAGAGTTTTGTTTAAAAGTTTGACTGCTGATTGAGATAACACTGAAATGACATAATCAGGATAAAGCTCTCCTAGAGCCACACAGTGTGTTATAAAAGAATTTTCACAGGCTGAGTTTAACCATAGACTGTACATTAAGTATGGACAGAGCCACCAGATCAGTAAAGTGAACCCTATGTGGAAGTGCGTCTGCAGTATTGGGCGATTCTGGTTGCTAGAAGTCAAAAAGAAAATGGGAGTGGGGTCATTCCATTTGATAATCTCAGATTGGCCTGAAAAAATTGCAGAGGAAAGATGCACTTCTTATGAGGAATTATGCAAAATAACATAATTTCTTGTCAGCACGGTGGTGCAGTGGTTAGCACTGTCGCCTGGTTCGAATCCAGCAGCTGACCCCTCTGTGTAAAGTTTAGCATGCTTGCGTGGGTTCTCTCCGGGTGCTCCGGCTTCCTAATACAAGACATGCAAAGGAGTTAGGATAACTGGCAATTCTAAATTGACTGTAGGTGTAAATGTGAGCATGAATGGTTGCCTGTCTGTCTGTCTTGGCTCTGCAACAGACTGGCGACCTGTCCAGGGTGTACCCTGCCCTTTGACAGCTGGGGTAGGATCCAGTGCCCCCTGAGACCCTGAATTGGATAAGCGGAAGAAAATGAATGAAGAGATTTTCTGAGGAGCCATTTTACAATTATGTTCCATTATTTAGAAAACTGCTTAAGCTTAAGGTAAACATCCATAATATAGCTCAAGGTAACAGAATGGTGGATGGTTAAAGCTTCTAAAATATTTGGATGTTTGATCTCTTACAGCAGATTTGGAGACCTTTATTTTCAGGTAGGGGGTTGATATTTTATTTACCACTTCTCATATACAAAGCAACTAATATTCTATCAGGTGAATGGTTTCACAGATATTATTCTGATTATGAAAGCTTAAGTGTGATATTCCCAAGTATGACACCATGAATCAAATCCAAATGAACTCTTCTAGAAAGAACAATTTTCTGTTAACGTCATCGCCAACATTTATGCTGGTCTTCTCTTTCCCCATTGAACAACCTTTGGATGAAATAAAGCAGAGCTTGCAAGCCAGGCCCTCTTGTCCAACATCATTGTCTGACCTTACAAATATTCTTCTGAATGAACGGGCAAACATTTCCCCAGACGCACTCAATAATCTCATAGAAAGCCTTCCTAGAGGAGTGGAAGCTGTTATAGCTGCAAAGCGGAACCAACTCCATATTAGTGCCTATGGATTTCGAATGGATTGTGACAAAAGTGAGGGTCAAGATGAAAATGTTTCAAAATGTCCTTCTTTTCATATGGCAAACGGTACTGTAATCTCTGTGATATAAATGTGGGTACAAGTTTGTGTATTGGTATCTATTCAAAGTTCAGCCATTTGCTCAGATAGAGATCCCACTTTAAATCATCTGCACGTGCACCACTGTCAGCGTATGCGTGTGTGAATAGGGCAACCTGAGCAGACTGGTCTCGTGCTATGCCTTTTTAAGGAGGGAGATGCGGATGGAGAGGAAGAGAGAGAAAGAAGGGAAGGGAGAAACATAGACAAAGTGAAGCAAAGCCTGACAGTTATATTGGCCATGATTGCTTAACAGCTACATTTTTCCATTGCCAGGTTGTTGATGTTGAAAGAGCGATGATGCAAAAAATCATCAGGCCAGACCCTCTGTGTTATTACAGTATTACAGTCACTGACTGGATGTGGTTCTTCTTGTGGAGTTATGGGGTCCAAAGTTGGACATTATATCAACACACGTTCTTGCAAAATAGCACGAGAATAAAAACAATGTAGGTTTTTACAAGCACGTACAGGCACTGGAATTTGTACGTTTAGTATCTGAAACCTACACTGAACCTACACGAGTGCTTCTGTCTGGCCACATACGTGCACACAGATGCGCATGTACAAAGGCTCAGGGAGGAAACAGTGGTCGGGCTAATTTAATCTTGCTTGTTTATGGGGCGCCAGAATGTTGACATTGTGCGGCCTATTTTTAGACCCACTTACTCTAATGCTTTACAGGAGAGACTCGGTAATGAAAAAATCTCACTAAATGATTGATAACAGATGATTTAAAGCAACTCAGGACTGGGTCTCTGAGGTCAAAGCTTTGCCTTTTGGTGATTAACATTCATAACTGTAATCAAAATGTTTCACGCACAGTTGCAGACTGAGCTTCTAACACACAGCAGTTACTAGAAAAGTGACAGAAATGGGGGAAAAATGTGCATGTGCTGCTTGAGCTCCAAGAGTAGACTAATCTAAATAAAGAGTCAATAAAAGGTGATGTTTGCTGTAAATCTCTGATGATACATGATTGTGGCTGCACAAATGTAACCAGTTTTTTCCCTTGAAGTATCACTGAACCCTTGTTAGGAGAACTTGGGATGAGGAGAATTCTCGTCTGGATTTTCTACTTCTGACTGTACATGAATTTTTAAGGAAACTGGAAAGATTTGTTTTCAGATGTTCCAAGAAAAAGTTGCCATCACTTATCATATCTCCCAAAAGAATGCAGAGTGAAGAAATAGCACACAGTTTCAGCATTTATTAATTTGTTGTTGTATTTTACCTCTTGATTATCTTCTGGAAAAAATACATGCGGTTGTTACCATTCTTAAAATTCTCGAAATGCCCACATGTTGATTTGTGTTATACAGCATCACTGAACTATGCTGAAGTACTGAGCACTCAGAGAGGAAGTGGAATAACTCTTTGATAACCAGTAGAGTATTTGCATTCTTTGAATCATTAAATATGTTTTGTTTGTTTTTCTTTGTTGGCCATTTAGGGCCATCAAATATTGCAATGGAAGACGAGTCCATCGGACTATGGGTCAAGGTTTCAACTTACCTTGAATAATATCCGAGTTGCCTGTGTAACCTGAATGAACATATAGGTCATGTGTCCCTACTCTCTGAAACAACCTGCGTATAGGTTGAGTCCACAGACTGTACATAAAAGATGGACACAGCCACCGTGATTTTAGTCTGTGGTCCATGGATTTTAATTTTGAAACCTGTACGATAATTTTTAGCTCATTCAACCAAAGGGTGGATGAGCTAATGCTATGGCGAGGTGTCTGTCATCCATATGTTGGTCTGTCAGTCCACAATTCACAAAAATTGCAACTTCTCTTACAGCATTGGTCAGATTTAGTAATACTTGGACACAATGATCACCTAACAGGTCTTTGCCAAAATTATGCTCATGGTCAAGGTCACATTTGTTGTTTTATGAGCGCTTTTCCATTCTCACAAGAACTGCTACAACAACAACTGGATTGTGATGTCTTTAAAGTGAGTATGTGGCCCTCTGCCCCGCCTTAAGTTAGGTCTGGTCCTGTCAAAAACTAGTGCCGTTGAGCCTCCTTGACTTCTCAGTGGATTTTAAATGATATTAGTTTGTGTAGCATAGCCAGCCAGTGAAAAGAAAACATATAACTGTATTTCTGTACTTTAAACATTACAAGAGCATGAATTATGATGGACTGTGAACCAGGTGAGCTACCACTGATGCTCGGTTTGGTTGTTGCCAGTTTGGCTTTTGGAACCAGACGTGACTACATGGATATCAGCTAATTATTGCTAAGTTACATAATAATAAAAGACTTGAATTTCACTAATTAAAACTGGAGCCCCGACTTCTTGGAAGTTTGTGGACTAGTTTTTAAGTCACAGGGGGCCATATTTTGATAGGAGGGTGAAGTACTAAGTTATCAGCTAATGTTAGCCAACCTGATTACCAAGGCATCACAGAGACACAGAGAAGCTCTAATTAGTGCTAAAATATAAACAAAACAATACTACACTTTTACCAGTGACCTTTTTAAGGGCAACAGCACCATAAATACAGTAGAGAGGTTCAATTCAGCTGTTTCTGTTGACCTAGCAAAGTGTCTCAGCACCCATGTAGCACTCAAACCAGCCGTGCCCCTAATTCTGAATACTTTCTTAGCATTAAAGCAGTTTAAATAGTTTCTTATTAAAAATCACTCCCCTGGTAGCAGTGAGCTAGAGTCCAGCTCCATATTCTCTGCTGTAAAGCTGGGTGTTTAAACATAGGAATCCATGCAGATTGAGATGCTTTTGGTTCCAGCTTCCAGTGGAAATTTGAGGTACTGCAGTTTGTGAAAAGTTGTAAATGACAAATACACCGATCAGGCATAACATTAAGACCACCTGTCTAATATTGTGTTGACTCCCGTTTTGCTTCCAAAACAGCCCTGACCTCGACACCAGAAAGTGTGCTGTGGTGTCTGGCACCAAGACGTTAGCAGCAGACGCTTTAAGTCCTGTAAGTTGCGAGATGGGGCCTCCAAGGATCGGATTTGTTTGATATGATCAGACATGCTGTATTTGGTTTTTGCCAAACATGGTGCTGTGCATTATAACCAAACATCTCCACTTTGTTTTCATCTGTCAGACGATTTATTCTGATGCAACTCTGCAAACCAAAGTCATGCTTTCCAAGCTTTCTCCTTAACTGTCATGAACTTTTACATTTTACATGCTAAGTCCTGTAGGGTCTGAAATGTAGCTCTTGGGGTTTTTGCCATTTCTTTGAGCATTGCACGGTCTGAATTTGCTGGGATGTCCACTCCTGGGAAGATTGTGGCACTGTGTTAAGACACACCTGAATGCTCAAGACCAGAAAACTGCCAGAACTTTTGCTTTTACAGAGGTGCCCACACTCACTGATGATCAATTAATTAAATGCATCTTATTCAAGGCACCTTGTTGCAACTAACCCTCTTAATTTCTATGGAAGCAGTAAGATTATATTTGGGTTTTTTTTACAGGACTGCACAGTCTTATGAAAATTTTCTCTTTCACATGACTCTATGTGAGAATTCCATTCCAACTCTGAAACCATTCTTGATATCAGATCAAGCATCGAAAGATGTTTAGTTACATGGAAGACTGACTAAGTTAAGAAGGATCAAATAAAACCCATCTCAACAATACTGGGTGAGATACTTTAGTTTACAGTCACCTGTTCATAAATGCTGTAAAAAAAACATCAAATTGCTGTAAAAGGAAACAGAAGAGTGAAAATCTTTCCTTTAAAGGAAATATCTAAAATATTCTCCAGAGTTAATAATGAACTACAACTGTCACTAGGAGAGCAGCAGTTTCTTACTTGCTTTTACTTGGTAGAATTTCCTGTGCAACATTAATGTGATGTATTATGATAGAATCGCCCACAAGGTATGTGAAATATCTCATTAAAAAGCTTATGTGTTGCATGTTTTCTGAAGCATTTAAACTGCTGCACATGTTTGCCATTGCTTATGCTGTGAACCATACAAGGTGGGGAGTTGACACAGGTCATGGCTCTGTGCCAGGAGGCAACAAAACAAACGTGGTCCACACTGAAGTGTTTATAATAATGATAACATTTTGGGGGCTGCTGCAAAAGCCTTTAATTAAAAAAAATTAAAGAAAAATAGGAGGAGCACTTTATCTGCTTTCACCTTAATGGTGCAAAGTACAGGAAGTACTCTAGATGGACAAAACTATTGGGCCAGACCTCTTAATCATTGATTTCAGGTGTTTTATTCAGTCCCATTGCCATAGGTATATAAAATCAAGCACCTAACCACTCTGTCGGCCTTTACAAACATTTCTGGAAGAGCACATAAATTTACAGAGGAGGGTTGTCGAGGGGTGAGCAGAGTTACTGTAGTTTTGTGTTTTCTAATTAATTTTTTTTAAATTATTTCTTTTGAATTTTTGTTTCAAATTCAATTTAGTTTCAGTTAGCTTCCAGAGTGGGTTTGCTTATTTCAGTTTAGTTTATACTGTTTGAAAATGTTTAGTTTGAGTTTAGTTTTTATTAGTTTCAGTGTTAGTTTTAGTTTTCTTTATTATTATAATATGGGTGGTATTTTACAGGGGAAAATTTAAGATGTTTAAATCAGAAGTTACAGTACAAACATAGCATTTTGTGAAGGCAGATGAGTCACAATTATGTAGACATCCTGAGTCTCAATAAAGTCGCATCAAAGCCACATCAGACAGGACTCTGGAGCAGTGGAAACGTGTTCTGTCGACTGTCAAATCGCCCTTTTCTATCTGGCAGCATGATGGACGAGTCTAGGTTTGGTGAATGTCAGAAGAACATTACCTGTCTGAGTTGTGCCAACTGTTACGTTTGATGGAGGAGGGATAATGCTCTGGGGTTGTTGTTCTGGAGCTGGCCTGGGCCCCTTAGTTCCAGTGAAGGGAAATCTCAGCATTTCATTTTGGACAACTCTATGTTTCCAACTTTGCAGGAAACAGTTTGGGCGAGGCTCTTTTCTGTTCCAGCATGACTGTGCCCCAGTACACAAAGCAAAGTCCATAAAGTCATAACTGGATGGGTTTGCTGTGGAAGAACTTGACTGGCCCTCACAGAGCCCTGAGCTCAACCCCATCGAACACCTTTGGGATGAACTTGTATGGAGACTGTGATCCAGGCCCTCTCATTCAACATCGGCGTCTGACCTCACAAATGCTCCTTTGGATGAATGGGCAAAAAATCCCACAGACACACTCCACAATCTTATAGAAAGCCTTCTCAAAATAGTGGAAACTGTTAAAGTTGCAAAAAGGGGACTAAATCCATATTAATGCATATGGATTTAGAACAGGATGTCATAAAAGCTCCTGTAGGTGTTATGTGTAGGTGGCCCGATACTTTTGTCCTTTGGTTTGCATCCCTCAAATTCTTTTGAAGGACACTTTGGACTTTGCTGTCAGCATTCTAACACTAAGAGAGGAGGCTCTCCATATTCCTGAAAGGAATACTTCACCAATGTTTGGGGTATTCGACCTACATAGATGAGGCAGTCGTTTTTAGTTGGCATGCATAATTCATAATAAAAGCAACATTTGTTGCATTATGATAAGTCTTGTTAGCAGGAGCTCTCGTAAAGTTAGGATTAAAGTAGACAGCTCAACACACGACAGATTGGCATCTGGCAGCTAGATTTACATGACATTGTTACCTTACAGTGTACCTACTGTAACAGTCTCTTACTTGCATTCCAGTATAGTGCAGCATAAATGTTATTAGCATTTTTGCAACCATTATACTGTTTTGGTGCCTATACTATAATCTCTATCTACAGTTTATTACTGTAAATGTATTAAAGTAATATAGATGTACTATGGTCAAGCGTGTCCAAACTTTTAACTGGTAGTGTATATTTTAAAAAATCACTGTCTTGTTTCAGTGGGATCAGCATTTACAGTCTTCAAAGGCATGAACAAAAAACAGTAGAGAACTGTGTAAAAATCCCTGTGTTTTTACATCAGTTTGTTACAAAGCAACTCTAACAACAATAATGTAAAGTAAAAAACACAATAGCTTTATTGTAGTGGAGATAAAGCCATCCATTTGTCTGCAGTACTATATTACTTTTGCATGCTCCAGCAAACAGAGAGGCTTGAACTTGTGAACCTTACTGCCATCCATTTTGCCCTTTTACTCCCTGATTTCCTCCCTGAGTTCCCTCCAAATGATGAGGCTGCGTTGGAGGAGCAAGACCTTGATGGTTCGACATCTTCGGAATGCTCATACCAAAAATACACCCAGAAAGCACTCTGTTTTGAGTTTTCTGGTTTTTGCAATATCAGAGTTTAAAGAGTGCAGCGCTAGTGGATCACAGCGTAAATCAAGGAGTGAAATAAAGGATGTCATCACACTGCTGCAAGAGCCTTGATCAAAACATTGAAAGTGTGATGAAGTACAGGTTGATTTTCTTGGCTCACAAGAGCAGGCCCTGGAGCTGTTCACAGTGGCCTTAAAGTTGCAGTCTGAGCTCCCATCATCCTGAACTGGGATTAAAGGACTTCTATGTCAACTTACTACCTATATGAGATTTAAAGCTAATCTCCGGTGCTGTGCTTAAGAATGACATATAATACAGAATGAATTACAGTATTTATATATTCAGTTCTTACTGGTAGGGACACTGTGCAGGTAGGGACAATGTAGTGACACCAGTGATCATCAGAATGAACTAAACCTGGTTTTCACTTTGAAGCCATAAATCAGTGAATGAATTCAGGAGCCTTCAAAATAATTACTGTTTCTAGTTGCATACATTCCTGGTTATCATGACCTCTGCAGCGTGTTCTCCTACAGTCCTCCTCCTGGGAGAAGATGTGCATGTATGCCTGTGGGTCTGCAAGGGGCTGTAGTTGAATTATGGGCCTTATTAAATTTAAAGGGCCTGGTTGATGGAGCAGGATTTCTGTATTCAGGAAAATAATAGTAACCCTGTAAGTGATATTAAAAAAGTATTCCTTTTAGTGCACTTGGACTCACAAGCTTGTAATAAAGTGTGATTGCACTAAAGCAAATAGGGCACTAGGGGAGATAGGTGGTAGCTAACTACAGTATTAAGCTGGATTTATACTTTCTAATGGGCTGTGGCAATTGCTGGAGCAGTCCTGCAAGAGATAGTAAATAGGTAGCAGTAGTTCTACCTTTAGGTTGAGATAATGTGACTTTTTTACTTCAGTAGACAACATTTATCTTTCCTACTACAGGCAATAACTCATATAACTCATATGAATATATAAAGAACATATGGTCTTTCGTTTAATTATTTTATTACCGTATAAAATTCTATTTGATGTGTTGATTTTTTTACATATTTATTTTACTTGTTATATTAGTATTATTGTTGGCTCATCCCAATGAAGAACCAATGAGCTTGAATCAAACTGAATCAAACTTGATGATCATCTTATGGCTCTTTACCCAAACTGCCAAATTGTGCTCAAGGTCAAAGTCACATTCGTCATTTTATGGGCCCTTTTCCATTTTTAGAAGAATTGCTACTCTCAAGAGAATTGGTCTGGAATATAATGTTTATAAAAATGAGTGTGTGTGCCCCTCTGCCATCTACACAGTACTGTGCCAAAATCTAGAGCCACCCCTCATTTCTTCCTATTTTTTACAAGGAGCCAGACTTTCTTGTATTTTTTTAAGTGGTCTTGAGCAGTAATTCTCCAGGCTTTCTGCACATTTTTCAAAACTTTTCTTTGGACATTGGCTAGTTTTTCACTCATTTTCAGTACAGTCCTTGTACTTGACCATTTTCAAAGGAATATTTGTTTGTTTGTTTTCAAGCCACTTACCACTGACCTGTGGAACACTAAATTATAAAAAAGGCACCTAACACAAGGAATGAACTAGTGTTGTCTACAGATAACAGACAACTTAGCAAATAACCAGTTTTAAGTTATATTTTTAGGCACTTTTATGAGCAGCCTGTTGCGAAAACCCATCATTTATTAACATTTCTTTAGTTGACTCTATGGCAAATGCCAAAGATAGCACAGTTCGACCAGCATCAGATGGTATTTTTGCACCAACGAGGTTATTTTCAAAGCACTATTAGTCAAAACCCTTGCATATGTCAATATGGTGCACAATGCATCCTTAAAAAAACTGAAGAAATTAGACAAGTAGAGGACAAAAGAAAAAGTGACAGGCCTTTAAAGAAAATGAAAACAACTATCTACAACTGATTAACAGTATCTGAAAGAAAGAAATAAGAAATAAAAAGAATCCAGCAAAGACTTGATTCAGACACAAGTTGATCCATCTACTATTCGCCAAAGCCTTATCAGAAATGGTCAGAAGTGGAAGGAAGGAGCCACTGTAAAGGAAGGGTACAATGGAGAGAAGGCTGAGGTATGCCAAATTACACAAGAACTGGACTGAACATCAGCAGCAACAGGTCTTATGGACATTTTTTTGTTCAAATTATTATCAATATGTACAAAGGAGATCAGGAGAGAGGTACAACAGTGAGGCTCTGTCATGGTTTGCAGCTCCATTTCAGCAAGTGGTGTTGATGGAATTATGAATGCAGAAAAGTACCGTTAGATTAAGATTTACCATACAACATCAAAGCATCTGGTTGGCAACTGTTTCATTTATCAGCATGACAGTGATCCTAAACACACTGCCAATGCAGTAAAAGCCTACCTGGACAGAATAAAAACACACAGTGGAACACTATCAGTCACAGAGCATGAACCTCAGCATTACTGAAGAAGTGTGAGATCAGCTTGACAGAGAACGGAACAAAAAGCAGCCAACATCCAAAGAAAAGCTTTGGAATGTCCTTCAAGAAGCCTGGAGAACTATTTCTGAAGACTGTTTAAATAAATGACAAGAAAGCGTAACTAACAGAGTCCAGGCTGTGTTGAGGAATAAAGGTGGTCATACCAACTATTGACTTTCAAGCTCGTTAGAATTGTACACACCCTGTTTATGCCTTATGTACTGTATTTCCATTTATGCTTACACATGTTTCAAGAAACAGTCACACCTATTTCCCATTTTCCCAGCAACATATAAAGAAATGAGGTGTGGTTCAAGACTTGTGTACAGCTGAGACTCACTTTTACGCCTTTTTTCTAGATTGCGCTACAAAGCAGTGTCTTACTTTTGTGCCGTAAAGTAATCAGACAAACCTAAACAGCACATCACACTGTATTAAATACAATTTCGAGGCCACAAAAAGATGATGTAAAGGCATGCTTAAAAGTGCCACCAAAATACAATGTGTTTGAAAAAAATAATTGTAAACAGAAACATGATACCTCAAAGGGCAATTTTTTTTGACAAGTTTCCATGATATTCAGCCGAAAAGAAACATATGAGGCAGCAGGGTTTGTTTGGTAGTATTTTGGTTTAGCATTCTCACATCTCCTTTGGGATGTTTTCTCAACATTGAAGGGAAAGAGGGCAGCTTGAAATAGAGACGACCGAAAAGAAAACATTAATTTCCGTAGTTAGAATCTCCCTGTCTGTTGCAGATTAAAAACTCTCCTTCAGTGAGAAACCAGCAGTGTTGAGTTACTTTTTCTGTTACTTTTGCGTGCATGGGAGAAAATCCAAAAGTAGTGGGTTGATGAGCTAATCCTGCACTTTCAAGTCTGAACGCATAAATGTCTGGTCCCCCCTTTTTTAAATTTCTGTGTGTGTGTGTGTGTGTATTACAGTGACCCCTATGTCCACTAATGTTCTCTCTAATGTGGTTTGTCGTGAGCCAGAGAGGAATCACGGATAACTCTCACGTATGCCACGGTATATTAAGTTTACAACTTCCCATTTATGTATTCATTTCAAAAAGTGTAAACTCTGGTGATATGATACTCGCGCTGGGTAAAAACATTTCACAACATCTCAAAAAACACCCGCTCTTTGTCCAATCTTGGAACAGTTACAGGAAGAGAGAAGCTGAAAAAGTGGTGGTGTGTTTTTTGTGATCTAAGAGTTATATATAGATAGGGACTGCGTGGAAAACTTGCTATGAGAAAAGTTCTCTTTTAATTTGTCATCATGAGCAGAAAAGTAATAGAAATATTTTATTTTGATACGGTGTTTTCAGGTGCAGTCACACCAACAAGTGAAACTTATAAGAAGTATCTTTTGACCAAAAACCGATTTGACATTGCTGTTTTTTGTACACAGTCAAAACGCATAACTGTGTTGCACACATCCACTTATATTTAACCCTTCTCTTTTGGCTTATAAAAAGCTTCAAAAGTGAAATAGCTGGTTAAGAAACTGGACAAAACCAAGACTTATTGTTCCCATTAAAAAACCACCTAACCCAACCAGCTAGCTGTACCTTGTTTCGGGATTTAATTCTAGTTTATGTTATTACTCAAACTTAGGTTTTATTTAGTATGTTTCCATCTAACTGAACCAAATGTACTTCTTTAATTTCCACCTGTAAATAAATCTAAAAGTGATTATCAGACAGAAGTTTAAAAGCTTTTTTGCTTGGTTGAGAAAACTTCGCTAGAAGAGTTGAAGCACGTAATGTCCACTCTGGCCATTGACTGTATATAAAGGGTCATTGCCACCATTTTGCAACCTGTTAGTTTGTGGACTCGAGTTTAGCATAGTACAACCTTGAAAAGAGCCTTCACAGGAACCTGTGCAGTCCTGTGAAACACTAAGTATGCCCCATGATTCCGCAGCTTGCAGAACAACCTTTAGTAGCAATAACCTGAAGTAGAAGTTGTCTTCCGTGTGACTTCTGTCTCCACTTTTCTTTACAATGGTGCTACAGTTCATTAAGATTTGTTGGCATTTGTTTATGTACAGCTCTCTTAAGGTCCACACCTTTTCAATTAGATTGAGGTCTGGACTTTGACTGGGCCGTTGCAACACTGCGATCCTTTTCTTTTTCAGCCATTCTGTTGTAGATTTGTTGGTGTGCTTGGGATCATAGTACTTTTGTTTGACCCAGTATCGTCCAAGATTTAATTGTCAGACAGACAGCCTCACATTTGACTCTAAAATACTTCAGTTCTTTTTTGACTGAATGACTGCAAGGCTCCCAAGTTTTGTGGTTGAAAAACAAGGTGAAATCATCACCCCTCCACTACTGTGCTTGACAGTTGGTATGAGGTGTTTGTGCTGATAAGCACCTGGCTGCTGCTTACCCTCTTAATTCCTATGGCAGCAGTTCAGGGTGTACTTAGTTTTTCACAGACTGTAACTTTAAGCAGCTTGTGTTTTAATAAGCAGAAATGGTCTCATTTGGATGAGAGGGTGCAGTGCTAAGTTAACAGCTATTGCTATAGGAAACTTGGATATATAGGAACCTGTATGAATGCGTCTCACAGATAAATAATTGCTAATTAATGGTAACATATGAAAAAGCTAACCATGATTGACAACTTAGGTATTTTGTTTTCAAATTAAATAGTATATTGTGTATGCACATAGCATGGTGTGAGAATTTTTACAGTTCAGTGTTGTGTCTAATCCCGTGGTTCTCAAACTTTTTTGACATGCCCTACTTCAGAAGCTCACATAAGTTCATGCTCCACAATTTTATGAACCACTAATCAAGTCAATTTTATTTATATAGCACCAATTTACAACAAAAGTCGTCTCATGGTGCTTTACACTGTAAGGTAAAAACCCTACAGTATTAGAGAGAAAACTCCAACAATCAAATGATCCCTTATGATTAATTACTTGGCAACAGTGGGAAGGAAGAACTCCCTTTAAACAGGAACAGGCTTGGTAAGGAGCAGCCATCGGCCTTGACCAGTTTGGGGGTGACAATAAACACAATAAAAAACAATCCGCTTTGAATTTTTTTTAAATAGGAATTTATACATTTACCTTACAATCAAAAAGGTCCCTGGTTTGATTCCACATGGGGACACAAGCACCTCTCACTATGAAGTGTTATGTCTGGTGTAAAACCTGCTAAATTATTGATGTGAATTAATCCACTGTAGCAACCCCTTGGGGAAAATATAAGGGAGCAGCTGAAGGTACATTTTATTATTGCTGCAATAGCATTAGCAAACTTTTGCTTATTTTTTCTTAAAAATTATCAGTTTACCTTTATTATGCTTCATATTTTTCAGCCGGTTTTTCATGCCCCACCTGCAGCAGCTTGAGAGCCACTGGTCTAATTGAACATGCAAATTTGTGCTCCAAGTGGAAATGACGCTTACACTGATGTGATTGTTGAGCCAGCTGCCGCATGTTGTGAGCATCTGAGACTTGTCAAGTCACTGGCCACACAGTACTGGGTTCTTCTACAGTACCAGTGACTGTTTAGCATGCATAATCACCAAACAACTTAAATACTTAGAAAAATGAAATCCTGTTCGCTAGTTAGCACTGGCTTTGCAACCTGCTCTCATGATGTTTCTTCAGTCTTCTGACAGAACGTTGTTTGGTGGTCCCACCCTTTCCACTGTGTAATCAAGGTGGTGACCACTGAGGATGACAAGTTCACCACATTCAACGCTCAACTTTTTGACTGTTATGAGTACGCCATCCAGGCACTTGTAGTCCACTGCATGTAGCCATACTTGTTAGTGTGAATGCACTTGAGCAATAAAAATAGCAAGTTTAAGAATGGAAGTAGGTGATATGAGACATGGGACAAGTCTTCATCAGTCAAAACACACACCAGCCATGGGTGCCTAGCTACCAACACCTGTGGCACCCCTAACCACAGATCCCAATCGTGTCATAAAGGTACAAGTGTAAAAAAAGCAATAACTGCTTTTTCATGATTTGTTTTCATATAAAGTGGTCTTTTAACCACATAGCGATCCATATTAGCAAAGACATCCCGTTCAGTGGAACTTAGCAGATTGTGCTGGTACTCACTTGCCTTTTGAAGTCTTTCTGCCCTGATATTTTGCTCAAGGTTATGGATGTAGGTTAAATATCTGTCTTGTATGTGTGCATCAATCTTCATAAGGCATATCAAAAGGATACTGCATGTTCATATCCTGTACCAATGCTGAAAAATGGGCCCAAAGGAATAAAATCCAATTTTATTTTTTGATTTTATCAAGCTCTGCTTTTTATCTGAATGAGAGCTGATTTGAAATTTGAGTTCAGCGCGGGACATCTTACTTACTGTCCATAATAAACTCATGTCATAGCTCATATCAGCTCTTGCTCTGATTGCACATAGCCTTTTTTAATCAGGAGGGTAACCCATATGCATTTCACCTCAGCTCTGTGCATCACTTTGCAAGCCCATTTATTACAGAATAAAACGTCTCGGTGCCATGTTTAGTGCAGATTAACTTCTGTTCTCATTCACACATGCAGGATTTAGCCTACTCTGAGGGCTAAGCTTGGAGAAATAATACCTGTGATTGTGTGTGCCTATGTGTATGGATGTGTGTGTGTGTGCACGTACAATTTTACCTTGCAGAATTATCAGGTTTCTGGTGATTAAATAAATCAAATACTTGTTAACCTAGTTTAAATAAACTGTGGATTTAGAGAAAATGTGCATTTTGCTGGGTGTACCCCCTTCTCTAGTGTGTGTGAGAGTGTGCGTGAGTCCTTCTCGGTGGGGAGGTTTAGAGAATTATTTATTTGGAATTCCAGGTCAGAGCTTCATGCCGAGGCCCTGGGGCTCTTACTGAAAAAGGGCTGGCGGCTGACTGAGTGACCCCCAACTTCCTTTCCACTGCTCCTCTCTCTCTCTCTCTCTCTCTCTCTCTCTCTCTCTTTTTTGCCGGGTTTTATTTTTCTTCACAGAAGCTCACTCCCATCCATTCTTCAATTTATTGACTGCTTTTATGGACATGCCTGCACACCCCCTTTGCTTTCTAATCTCCAAGCTTATGCTAAATGGTGCAACTGAAGGAAATAAAAATGAGATCACACCAGCCTGAATTTAGTTTTGAGAAAACAAGAGCCATTCTGGGATCACAACCTGAGTTTGTTGGATAGGTCCAGTTTCACCCTTCCAAAGACTACACTGAAGCAATTTGTTCTCTGACATGAAGGATCCTTTGAACTATCTTGCCTAAGGACCTGAGGGAAACTAAATCAGGGCCATCTTTCAAATGTCTTGCTTACTTTCCTTCCCTGACTTTCTCTCTCAACAAGTAGTTACCATACATTACTGCGATTATATTTAAGGTCACCTCCCAGGAGAAATCTTTCCCCCTTTTGATCACCTTGTAATTTTTAGCCTAACTTGGCCACCAGGGCAGTCAAAACAAAATTCGCTTGTAAATGCCACATCTTTTAGGGGAGACATGACATTTGAATGCTTAGTGCAACAAAATACGCACATTTTCTTTCTATTACTCTGAAAGAAGGCATCAAACTAATAAATCCAGCAGTCTCTGTATGTCTGTCTCGACAATCATTCATCTAATCAGCTTCAAACTCCATAGTGGTATTGCCGGGGACCAGAGTAAATGCAGTGTTGAGCTTGAAGTCATCTGCACCCCTTTGGCTGGTCTCACTTTGATGATTTTCTCCCTGTTGCTTGGCTACATCATCAAAGCTGATGATGACATGGGAAGACATGGCTCTGTGGTAGATTTCTGAAATTGATTGTTGAGGGCCTCTAAAGAGCCAATCAACAGTCAAAAAAAGAGAAACCATTAGCCAAGCATGTTGTTAACACACACATATAGTAGGGTCTCATGACTAATTCAGCTATGTGGTGGCAGGCATAGAAAAACCAAAATAAAAAAATAAAAATAAAATAAATCAGAGAAATAGCAAAACCTATAGCCCAAAATAAGGAATGCACTGGCTAGCTCAGCGACACTAAAAGGCCTGGAAAACCAGGGAAGACAGCTAAAGTGGGTGATCACAAAATTTCTTCCTCAGTTAAGAAAAAAACCCCGTCACAACAGCTAGTCAAGTCAAGATCATTCTCAAATAAGTATTTGTATCATTGTCTGTAATAAAGTCTACGGTCAAGAGATGCTTTCATGAATTTAAATACAGAGGGTTTACGTCAACGTGCAAATCATCTCTTACAAGAACAGGGAGACCAGATTACATTTTGCCAGAAAACATCTAAAAGAGCCTGCCCTGTATTAGCGAAAAAAAAGTCTTTGGACAGATGAAACCATGAGGAACGTGGTGGGAATAGAAAAATATGAAGAATAAATCATAGCTCATGATTAGAAGCATACCACATCATCTGTCAAACAGGACAGAGGCTGTGTTATGGCACAGGCATGTATGGCTGCCAATGGAACTGGGTCACCAGTGCTTATTGATGATGTAACTGCTGATAGAAGTAGCAGGGTGAATTCTGAAGTGAACACAGCTATACTCTCTGCTCAGATTCAGCCAAATGCTGCTAAACTGATTGGACAGTGCTTCGTAGTATAAATAGATAATGTCTCAAAGCATACTGCAAAAGCAACCCACAAGGTTCTCAAGGCAAAGACAAGAGGTATTCTTCAATGCCCAAGTCAGTCAACTGATCTTAACGCAACAGAGCAGCTTTTCAGTAACTGAAGAGAAAACTGAAGGTAGAGAGACCCACAAACGAGCAGCAACTGAAGGCGGCTGCGGTAAAGGCCTGGCAGAGCATCTCAAGGGAGGAAACACAGTATTTGATGATGTTCATGGGTTCTAGACTACAGGCAGTTATTGACTGTAAAAAATGTTAATCCAATTATAAAAAACAATCATTTCAAAAACAAAGTTTGTCCCGGTATCTTTGAGCCTCTGAGTATGGGGGACTAAAAACAATAGTTGTAATTCCTAAACAGTTATTACAGTTCTTTTCAATTAAATCCCTTGAATTAAAGCTGAAAATCTATACTTGATCACATCTATAATCTTTGATTTAATATCTACTGTGGTGGTGTACAGAGGCATTGTGCATACATTTGGGGAGCTAGAAGACACAGGCTTCAAAATAATGGCCCAGATTCCTTCCATGATGGCAGGCATAGAGAATTGCTTCTTGAAGAACTTTTATGAGCCTCCTGTGACTGTGAAATCTACCTTCGCTCACGTCAGTACGAGGCCCTGCACTACTGATGTGGACGGTCAGATTCCCAAAAGAAAAATCTCGCCTTTTTCGGGAAAGCCCCGATAGAGGTATTGACTGGCTAACTGCCAGTTAATCGCATTGTTTTTGTCATTTATTTAATAACTGTTTGGGTTTTTACTGTACTTAAAACTGTGATGTGCATATTTAGGGGAAAAAAATGAATCCTTGGTCATTCTCCGCTGATTTTCCCACACTGCTTTTTTCAGTGTGAGCCATCTTCTTTCCAACATCTTATCACTCTCTTTTCTTTCCACACTTCTCTTTGCCACTGCTGTTATCTGCAGGGAGTATACTCAAACAACTGGCTGAACACTTAATTTAATTGGAAATGTCTTAGGGACTTTCTCTAAAGTGACACTGATGTGTTACACAGTTGTGTATCTAAGCGCAGCATAAACATTTAGTCATTCCTTTTTTCAATTTAGCCATAAAACACAAAGGAGAAACGTCCATGATGCTGACAAGGAGTGAGTTAGCTGCATACATCTGCTGTAAGTTTCTTTTTTGGGTCAATAGGTCAGTAGGGTGTAAGGACTAGAAGTGAAGGCAGATACTCAAGTGACGCCTACAGATCATCTTACTAACAAATCTCTTATGGACTGAGCACAACAACCTCTACACAAATCCTTATCATTCAAGGATACAAATCAATAGCT
>VUQH01034560.1:35197-58871 GCA_015106775.1 Etroplus canarensis
TGCAGCCCCCCAAAAGCAAAGTGATTTAAACCAGAGCCCCCCCCCCCCTTCACCTCCTCCATCCACAAATCTGTCAGACAGTAGGGAAGCAAAACAGAATGAGACAGAAGGCATTTTTGACACAGCCGGAGATCTGCGGCTATAAATAGAAAAGCAGCTCAGAGGAGGAATGGGGCTCAAGTTCCAGGGCAGAAGGGCGGAGAGGCCTATTGGTTGCAGGTGTGTGCGTGTGTGTGTGTTGAGGACTGAGCAGCTCACGCAGTTAAACAATGGTGCGGATTTTCATGAAGTTACAGTGCAGAGTTTCGGTCTCTGTGTGAGGAAACTAATGTTGTAAATAGTGAAGCATTAGCTTATTATAAAGGCATTGTGAAGGGAGTGCTCACTGAGAAGCTGCATCAAAATATCCTATCGCCATCTAGTGGACACTTTTATTAAAACTCTTTTTGAAATACTGTATATAGATGTTATCTTGTGTTGACCTACCTTCGGCTGCTCCAATGGGTTCTCCCCAAGGGGTCGTCACAGCGGATTCATCCTCACTGGTAATCAGGCAGAGGTTTTACACAGGATGCCCTTCCTGACGCAACCCTCCATGATGAAAGGGGCTCGTGTCCCCACCTGGAATTGAACCAGGGACTTTTCACTTGCAAAGTGAATGAGTAACTCATTAGACTATGAGTAGTGATCTTAAAGACTTAAAAACAGCAAACCCTTCCACCTTGCCCACACATGGCAACCCGATAAAATTTGGAGTGCTTGCTTGTCTTAAAATCTGCTGCTATAAACACTGAAAATATGCTAAAACCCTAAAATGCTCCTTTGTTAAAGCAGCTGAGGTGTTTAAAGGACTAAAGCAGGAGTATCAAACTCATTTTAGTCCACCAAAAAACTGTATAATAACCTGAACACCTCCAAATTGTTCCAGTTTCTAGTGTGAAAAGTATTCGTACATTCTCACATGTAATTAAGCATCCTAATGACGGATTTTTCTCATTATAAAGACATGCTGCTTTTTTAAATCAAGCACAGGATTCACTGTTTGAAAAATAGCAGCGACTTTCTGCTTGTTGTTTTTGTTTACTAACAAACAATAAAAAGGCTGTAAAACTAGTGAGAATTCAGACCTGAACGGGTCAGACTCTCATGATGAGCTCTGTACTTTAAGGACAATATGCTGTGAAAAGTCTAAAGTGCATGCCCCCCTTGCTTGCAGTTGCACATTTTGCGAAGCAACCCAGTGGGCTAGCCTGGTTCGGTCTTCACACCCCTGATCTGTAGCGTGAGGTTCCGTTCCTGCCAGATTATGTTCACGCATGCACATTATGCATACCAGCATTGGGGTTTTAATGTTTTACACATTCCTCTTTACTTTTTAAAAAGTAACAAAAAGACTAGCAGCTCTTTACATATTCACACAATTTCTTACTTTATTTTTGGCTTTTTCCCCTACATTGCCAAGGTAAGGTAATATACTCACTGGCCACTTTATTAGTTTCGTCTTGCTAGTGCTGGGCCGATGCTCTTCTGCATACCTGGGTTGTAACGAGTTACTGCTGCCTTCCAATCAACTCAAAGTAGTCTGACCTTTCTTTTCTGACCTCTGTCTGCAACAAGGCACTTTCACCCTGAGAACTGCAGCTCACTGGGTATTTTCTCATTTTCAGACCATTCTCTGTAAAACCCAGAGCTGGCTGTGCTGGAACATCCCAGCAGTTAGTGAAATACTCAGACCAACAATCATGTCACCTTCAAAGTTACTTTAAATGGCCTTACCTTCCCCATTCTGATGCTCGGTTTCAACTTCAGCAGGTCGTCTTGACAATATACGTAAACCTAAATGCTGCTCATAGGCTGAGCAAGTATTTGTGTTAATGAGCAGTTGGCTGGTGAGTGTATAGTTAACAGTATCACACTAAGCGTATCTGCACAAACCCCTGTCCTAATAAGGAGGACAGAACAGGGTAAAGCTCCAGCAGCACTTGTAGTGTAAAGAACAGTTTTATTATCTGGCCCCATTTCACACAATGGCTTGACCACATTTTATCCTTGTGAGACATATTACAGACAACAGTTTAAATAACATATATATAGAGTAAAAACTATACAAGAACCAGCAAAGAAGGGCTGGTTATATAGTCATGTAGTGTAAAGTCAGTAAGAGTCCCAGGAAATGGAGAGTGCATACTAGAAAAATGATAATGAGGACATACAGATGCTTATTCTTGTAGTGCGCTCACAGCAAAGTCAGTGAAATCAGCCTGTAGAGCATGCTGAGGTGACAGTAATACTACTGTAAGAATAAGTATGGGTTGAAATGACACTGCACATGGACTTTTAAAAAAAGCCTGTAAACAATAAAAGGCTGACAACAGCAGCGTTCACAAAGATAAAGAAGCACAAAAAGAGTCAGCAAAGCTCTGCGTAGGGCCTGCGTACTACCCGCACTGAACCAGCACATTTATTGTCTTTCCTGCCATAACTCTGTATCAACACTTTCCCCCATACAGTTAACGAGAGTCCCTTGAGTCCCTTATTACTCATTAGTAAAACAAATATTAATAAATACAGGCAGTTTAAAAGGGACTTAGAATAAGCTTGGGCTTTAAAACAAGAAATTTCCTGTCATGGTTTGTTAGGAAAGAGGACCCGATATGCAAACAATGGGGACAGGCAGGTGGGTGTAAAAACAAGGAACCTTATTAAATCCTGTTATTAAAGGGTGCTGTTTAGTGTGACAGGAAAATCAAACACCAGTGGAAAACAAAGGAGATTCTAAATACCAGGGAAAGGTAACAAGCAACAGGGGAAGACAGCTTCGGCTATCTATTTTTAAGAAATTACATTTAACCTTTAAACCTGTGTTTCTGGTGGGATAATAGCAATATTGTCATCTAATTTAATTTAAGCAAAACACTGCCACATGTAAAGTGATCATAGGGAGTTGTTTAGCCAGCAGGGGGCACCAGTGAGCTTTAAATAAATCTTTGACTTGTGGACAAACTTGGGAACCTTGAGCCGTCTCCTCTCTCGTACATAAACATGCGCGCACGAATGATGAATCACAGTGAAAATGTGGGTGGGCTGCACTGTGGCCAGTCACAGCTGTGCACATCTGTCTCCTCAGCCTCTCTGTGTCATAAGTATCTTATAAATGCATTACAATAGCTGATACCAGCTGCAGGCAGAGCATATTTCACAGCACTGGGGCCAAATAAAACTGTTAGTAATGCATTGGACAAGGAGGAAAAACCCAACAATTTGATCTCAGTTCCTGAAACACGTTAAGGCCAAAAGAATGTTTTACAATCCTCAAACATTTAAAGTTGATTCATAAGAATAATCCTTTCCTGATCAGCTGTGGGCTACAGACTACTGATAAAGTCACCCCCGCCCCACTGTTAAAGCTATTTAAGTAATAAACTCTTCTGGTAAATGTGGGCATGTGTTGGCATTATTACGCACTAGCTTAGTATTCTCATAAGGCAGCTCCAGCGGAGAGGAGTTGTTTGTACTGTCACCAACACGCACATATCCACGCATGTCCACACACACATACAAACATAACAATGTGTGTTTGTACTGCTTTAGTAAGGAACAGCGTCACTTCCAAGCAGGGATCATATTCTCTCCTGCAGCGCACCTTCCCAGAACATTTGTGCGTGTGTTTTTGAGAGGGAGAGTGTGTGTCTGTGTGCATATATGAGATATTAGTTTTTGAGACGCAGTAGTCCCCAGAAGATTCAAAAATTGTTGGCCTCGTTTTTGGACCTGGAATGGCAAAAACATGTTTTCTTTGTAAAAAATATTATAGGAGGATTTAATTATAATGAAGTATAACCCTGCAGCTAACCTACTTTTTTAAATACATGGTCCTTTAGCGAGTCAGCAGAGGTGACTGAGAGTAGGTCTTTCCTTGAGACTGTATAAAAAAGATGGACATAACCACCACGCTGTCTTCAAGTGGATTCTTGAAATTTTTAAGCTTCAACATTAGTCTTCTGGCCACCACCATGTTGCTTCTTTTAGTGAAAGAAATGGCCATATTTGGATAAGAAGGCGGAGTCCTCAGTTATCAGCTAACATGCAGCTTTTGTGCTGCGTTAAGGGAGGTGTTATGAATGGGCTTCAAGTTGTAAATGCCGGCAACATGCCAGCGTTCATTGATATTACGTTCTACATAGCAATACATGATGCATTCAACCATTTAACATCATAGTTCTGCATTTGTCAGCATTTTAGAGGAATTTGGATACGTTGGCATACGCTTGCCAAATCGTCATGGTGTGACAGGGCCCTAAGGATAAACTAGAACACTTGCACGCATTTGTTGCCCCCATCAGCACCTACTGAAAAAAGACAGCAAAAAACGTGGTCGAGCGGTCCAGTTCAGCAATTTCAAGCCTAGGCAACAGTGTCTAGAGCTATCCGTGTTGACACACGTTAATCAGAGAGTCAACTTTAAGCCTCAACTTTTTTTTGAACTCACCTACTGGACACCAATTATAAAGGTGGAAATTTGCTATTTGTTCCAGGCTTTAGACGTGCTTTTTAATGATGTTAAGTTAGAGATTTTGGAGCCAGCCTCATGTGGCCACTCCAAGAACTGCACCTTTTGGCACTTTCCCGCTCACCTCATTTTTTCAGCCCTGGGGGTAGCTGTTTCGTGTTTCCCGGGAAATTTCCACCGTCACAAGAAGTGTTGCATTTCACATTTCAAAAAACAAAAAGCAAACAATTGACACGAAAGTCTAAGAAAACCCAAAATATAGTTAATCGTCCCTTTCAAGATAAAGGCATCATTCCTCTTTCCTTCTGTACATATCTCAGTCTGTTTTATTACGCCGTTGTCACTGTGTATCATCTTTCAGCCTCATCATCCAGCTTCTCAGCTGAATAGAAAGCAGATGCTTTGTCTTTTAGTTCAACATTTTATCTAACTGTTTTTGTCTCTCACTCTCAAACGCTTAAAGTGAAGATTAGGGCCTGAAAAACAGCTCATGGAAGGTAGCAGCAGGCCAGATGTCGATTTGCATGCGCGGCACAAAGCAACATTGGAGGCCTGACAAGGAAGGGAGACAAATCATTTCAAAGAGGTAAAAGCTACAGCCGCGTAGATGAGATGACTCTGCTTAATAAGCTTAATAGTGAGGTGTGTTAGTCTGGGTTCCCACTGAGAGCTGCAATTTGCCTTAATTTGATGTAATTGGAGGAGGTTTTGCTGTTGCGGAGCTGCCAGCTAGAAGTGAGAACATGGGAAAAGGGGACTTTTGCTAGGGTATCCATATGAAGCAGAGTGGGGAAATGGGGGAAAGACAGAGATAGGCCAAGAGAAAAGAGAGGGCAGTGGAGGGATGAGGTGAAAAAAACCCACAAACACACACACACCTGTATCAGATTAGTTCAGGCTAGCAGGGAGGCTGCGTGTTAATGGAGATTTAATAGGCTCTGAAATGACTTACCACAGTCGTACAGTGTGTGTGCATACAGTATGTGCAGTGTGTGCCTCAGTGTGTGTTTTTAATGGTTCTCTGTATGCTTTTGGGCTTTATGAAGTTATTAAATCTTTCCATTTTGATTTCTGTTAAATGAGTAGACAGGCGGCTTTTGTAAAGCCAACATGCCAGGCATGCTGGCTTTACTTTACCTGAATGTTTAGATCTGGTTCATAGCCTGTGTTTATTGTGTTTACAGAATTGGGATTTTATATTGGGCCAACGGAGGCTGGCATACAATTGCGTGGTTCTGATTGTGAGCTGTGTAAAAAAGATGGACATAGCCACCGTGATGTCACTCCCTGGTTAGAAAATTCTCATTATGGAGCCTCAAGTGTGAGTGTTTTTGACGTCTCCATTGTGGTGTTTTAAAACTGGACTTCATGAGCGAGAGGGAAATCTAACTAAAAAACCTGGGGATACTGCACACTGTCACACTTTGACGATTTAACAAGCGTATGTCAACATGCAGAGGGTTGGTGTGAGGGAAGAGGATGCAAGGGATAGGATGAGATGGAGGCAGATGAGCCGCTGTGGCGACCCCTAACGGGAACAGCCGAAAGAAGAAGAAGAAGAAGATGTCAACATACGAAAAAAATCTGCAAATATGCTGGCCTACGTTGATTAAGTTCTAAGCAAGTTTTGTATAAGTTAAGAGCATGCTGAAGTACGCCGGTATAGTACGCCAGTGTAGTACGGCGAGGTTGCGAGAAAATTTTGAGCATGCACAAAATCTCTGACGTTTGCCAACATATGGCTAATACGGACCCCTTGTTGCAGGTACTTTATGCACACGTTAATTCACGTTACTCATATGTCGAAATTGCCATGTTTTGATAGGCTTATTTGATGCATTTTTCCACCAAAAGCACTCAGAAGGTGCATCAAACGCACAGAAAAATCATGGTACACATTATTTATCCTATTTTACTTGGCCTATCAGCACAATTCAAAAACTGGTATATAGTTTGAAATCCACACTTTCAATACACATTGAAATGGAGACTCAGCAAGGCTGCGTCTTGCAGCTGCGTCATGTGATTTGCAGTCATGTGATTCGGACGCGCTGGCACGTCCTTCGACCCCAGTGGGTTCAAGTGTTTCCACACTGGCCTCATTACTTAGACCCAGATGTCCATCTTTTATGTACAGTCTATGCTCCCAATGAATACTGATGTCTCGGTGTTAAAAAATTCTTTTGAAATATTTTATTAATTTAGTTCACAGATGCATTCCCATGGTAACAGATATTAAGACCTCTTGCACTGCATTTCATCATCAAGAATGACTCTAGTCTGATCTTGTAATAGATGCACTTGGTCAAACCATAATGTTCAGAAACTGTTAAGTGTCAGATTTGTTTACATTTTTTATCATTTATAAGGGTGTGTGCTATTTTTCTACGCCTACTCCAATACTATTTTTGTTAAGTAACATATAAAGTAAACTTGTTATCGTTTTAGAACAAGCTGCAAACTTAGAGACTGAAAAATGAAGCCAAAGTTGAACTAAAGTTTTACTTGAGGCTGACTCCCAAAGTGAGGCAGTCCCCACATGTTAAATGACCAAAATTAGAGCATGAATAAACATGTTCACAGCCTGGTGCCAAACAACATTTTGGGCTTTATATCTAATTTGCCTCTTTTGAGAAACAGTACGAGCGTAGTTTTAAAGAGATAATTCAGCTACAGTATGTGTGTGGCTGCTTTGACTGAAAGATAGATACCTGTCAACATAATCTGTCATAGTTGCTTGCTGTCTCCTAGATGTCACATCAACTAATTTCAAGAACCAAACTGGACTTCTCAATCATGTTAGTGTAGTTGGCAACTTTTAGAGAATTTGTCATTCATTTTTTTGGGTTTGCAAAATTCTAGGCCAAAACAAAAGTCACCACCTGAAATTAAGTAAATAAGTAAGCGCTTTCAATTGGGCATTTACTGCAGTGATTAATATGTTTTGGAGGGCAACAGGTTATTTAATCCTAACTGATGCAGTGAGCAGCTTCTCATTTCTTAAACAGACACATTGGAAAACATATGCCATGTTCATGGAAAAGATGTTAATCCATTTCAGAAGGGTCAAATAAAAAAGAGTAAAGAAAATAACTAAGGAGATTGCTAAAAATATTAAAATGTGGTTAAGAACTGTGCAATGCATTAATAAAACCAGGAAGAATCGTGGGGAACTATCATCTTTGAGGAAGAAATGTGTTCAGAAGAAATCTTCAAGCCTGTAACTTTGGCTGAAAAAAAATGTTTTGATATTGCATAAAGTTACTAAAATGTTGCCATGGCGTACCGTTAGCTGAAGGCAGACCAACAAAATATTGCATGTGACTTTTTTTTTTGGCCAGGCAGTTTATGTTTAACACCCGCACTAATCAAGTTAGTGAGTTGATAACTTCAACCCATATAAAGAATCCGAATCCGAATCAGAATACTTTATTAATCCCTGGGGGGAAATTACTTAATTAAAGGGACTTCTGACTCCAAAAAGGAAGGGTTAGATAGTAATAGGTTAGATAGTAATGACCAAAATGCGAAAACTCGAGGCAAAACAATAGTGCTGTAACTAGTTGATGGTTTCCATCTTTTATATACAGCCATTGTTTTAGAATGATAATGTATCCTTTTTATTCTCAAAAAGACACCTATTTTTAAATTTTTAATACATTATACTGTTATGAAATAATTCGTTACAACATCTGAACATCAGCATTTGCAAACAGACTGCATTGAATCATGGTTACTTCATCCTTTAAAAAGGATATGAAAGCATCTGAAGGAATATGCTACACAGAACTAATTACTGTGCTGATTCCATTCCACTTCTGCTTTTGTTTCCATTTTATTTTTCAAGGATTTGAAACTCCAACTCTGCATACTCTCCCCTTTCTGACTGTTCTGTCTGTTGCCGCAGCAACAACTCAGTGATGTAAACACTGCTGCCGACCCTGGCTGTAGGAGTGAGAACAAAGAAAGCGTCTTTCTTTAACGTAAGCATTAAGAGACAGTTTATATGTTCAAAGGCTCTGACGCAGTCAGTGCAGCTTCTCTGCAATGGAAAAATCAAGACAAGAAGAAGATGGACTGAAATTATAAATACAATTAAAAATAAGGAAAAAGAGGTTAAGTGAAAAATGTCATTTACCTGACATGATTCATATCTAACAGGATGTGATGCATATGAATGAGTGAGAGTGACATATGTATATATATATATCCTATACAGGGATATATATATACATATATATATCCCTGTAACTCATTAAAAACTGTGGAAAGCTTGTGCTCGTTTTACTTGAAAAAACCTAAGTAATCTGAAGATTATTACTTACCTTCCTTTTTTACTTATATGCAATATTACTATATAAATGCATAATGTAACAAGGTCTTGGATCATTGTTGAGTTCTGTAAAGAATGCAGAATAATTAGGAATGATCTGTAATAAGCTGCTTCTCTTTAATACAGCCTGTTTTTAGGTATTTGTAATTTGCATATTGTATTTTGCATGCCATTCATTTATACTGACTGATGCAACGCAGCAAAGGGGGCATTCCTTTCAGATGAAACTACAATCTTTGAGCAACTAATCCCCTCACTCACTGCATCTAGTAGAATGCTTCCAATCAGACAAGAGTAACAAACTACCGATGGCATCAGGTGGCAGGTCACATGATTCAGGCTTTTAATTTAACATGAACAGACGATGAAGCAGCAACCTTTGGGCCTGAAAAATGAGAACAAACAAAAAAAAGGAAAACTGCAGTTCCTTGAATGGCTGAGGCTTGCTCAAAATAGCTAGATAGTTTCCATAGACTCCCATGTTAAAATGCCTAACTTCACATCAAAAATAAAGACATTCACAGCCTGGTACTAGGCATATTTCCAGTCTCTATAGCTAATTCTTCTGTTCATAACAGCTGTGTGGGGGTTGTATTTTTTCAATCCTTAAATTTTTATTAAGGGTTAAAGGCTGCATTATTAGAGACATGCCCATGTAGAGTGACAGGTGCCAATACAGTCTACTGTCCGCTAGGTGTCACATCATTTTATTGAAATATCTGAACTGCATCTCCCAGCTGTGTGGTTAATTGCATTAACAGCTTATTCAAGTAGTTGTTGCCCTATGTGAGGTCAAATCCTGATGTAGGACGAGGGGGTCTGGCTCACAATCTCTGTTCTATTTCATCCCAAAAGTGTTTAATAGGGTTGAGGTCAGGGCTCTGTGAGGCCCAGTCAAGCTATTTCACACCAAACTCATCCAAATTTGCCTTTATGGACCTTGCTTTGTGCACTGAGGGCACAGAGAAATGGTCCTTGCCTAACTCCTCCCACAAAGTTGAAAGCATGGAATTGTCCAAAATGTCCAGGTAAACAGAAGCGTTAATGTTTCCCTTCACTGGAACTAAGGGGTCAACCACAGTAAAACAACCCCATAATATTATCCCTCCTCCACAAAACTTTACTGTTGGCACAGTGCAGTCAGGCAGGACATATTCTCCTGGTATTCCTAAAACCCAGACTCCTCTGTCAGACTTTCAGATATAGATTAACCACTCCACAAAACATATTCTAAATTTCCAGTGCTTTACACCGCTCCATCTGATGCTTGGCATTGTGCTTGGTGATGTAAGGCTTGCATGCAGCTGCCTGGCCATGGAAACCAAGGCCACGAAGCTCCCAGTGCACAGTTTTAGCGCTGATGTTAATGCCACAGGAGGACTGGAACTCTGCAGTTAATAAGTCAGCAGTGCACTGGCCACTTTCACGCACGATGTGCCTCGGGACTCTGTGATCCCACTTAGTAAATTTATGTCGTCTGTTACTTTGTGGCTGAGTTTCTAAACTGTCCGCTTTGCAGTAATACCACTTACTGATGATTGCAGCAGCAGTCAACCTATTACACCACCACACCCAAATTCAGGGGACTCTTTAGAACAACACATTCTTTCAGAAATATTTATAAGACAGACTTGATGGTTCGGTGCTTTATTTTATACACTTTTGGCAATGGGACTGAAAGAAACATTTGAACTGAGCGATTAAGAGGTGTGACCCACTACTTTTGCATATATGGTGTCTTCTTCTTTTTCTACTTCTTCTATTTCTTCTTCGAGCTGCTCCTGTTAGTGGTCGCCACAGTAGATCACCTGCATCCATCTCACCCTATCCCTTGCATCGTCCAACCATTGTCACAGCAACCCTCTGCATGTCCTCCTTTACTACATCCATGAACCTTCTCTGTGGTCTTCCTCTTCTCCTCCTGCCTGGCAGCTCCATCTTCAACACCCTTTGTCCAATATATCCACTGTCCCTCCTCTGAACATGTCCAAGCCATCTCAGCCTTGCCTCTTTGACTTTATCTCCAAGCTTTCAACCTGAGCTGTCTCTCTAATGTACTCATTTCTAATCCTGTCCATCCTGGTCACTCCCAGTGAAAATTTCATCATCTTCAACTCTGTTACCTCCAGCTCTGCCTCTTATCTTTTCGTCAGTGCCATCAGCTCCAGACCATGTTCAAAATTTCATGCTTTCATTGAGCTTTAGCACAAAATATTAAAATGTGTAAATCAAAAGCTGAAGTTTGGCTGGCAACTTGTCAACCCTTTACAGTCAAGGTCAACTTTGTGAATGCATCTTTCTTTTCTCTTCAATTTGCACACACATAATCAAAGGGGTGCACTTGAAGCTACACATCAGCTGGACAGATTGGAACATTCAACCGCTTCTTTTATAATTAAATTGACCCAGCAGAAGAAATAACTACTGCAAACCCTGCACGTGTGTGTGGAGCATGACACAAGGTGGTGGGAGTGTGGGTGGAGCCAACCAGGGAGTTGAGCTTAGATTCTAGCTGCATTCCAGACACAGAAAAAAGATGGGATGGATCTGTCAGCCCCCACCTCATGTCTTTTCTTACACTTTCTTTCTCCCTCCACCTCAACACACATACACGCAGGCAAACAGTGAAGCCTGCCTGCTAAACCTCAGGGTAAACCACATGACAATAACTGTCTGAGAAATTAACCTCCTCAGAACATAAAACCTTCATGTGTGTTTGAGTCCGTGTGCCTAAAAATGTTAAGTTTATGCCGCTCTTCCATATTTAGATGTTTCAGCACTCAAATCCAAATCAGACAAAGTAAATGTTTAAAGTAATTGTAGACAAGTTCTATTGGAAGAGTTCTTTTTGGACGAATTGTTAAAGCAGCTCAACAATTTACAAGTGGAGCATACCAAAGTGCTGCAAGAATAATGAATAAAACTGATACTTTAAATTGCCTGTTATTGGGAGGATGGTTGAAAGGTCATCTTGCTGATGGATGAGACCGGTGATAATCCAGATTTTTATTATTGTTAATGAATCCCTTGAAAAGACCAAACCCAATGATAGATTGTTTTATAGCAAAAACTTGATAGATTTTTATCCCTCTATGCTTTAGAGATCTAAATCCTTCTGTTGTAAATACACCCAAGAGACACAGTGTGTATTAATCCACAGCTGGAAGGAGTCCATAAAAATGTTTATGTGTGTATTCATTCTAAATGGTTTAGGTGACACCCTTATATGCATACAACTAGCAAAATCTCATAGTGCATTTTTTACACTGCTTTAACTTGGCTATAGCTTCAGCTACATCTGCAAGCCACTCTGCAACCCACCTCTATCCCAGCTCCTCCTGCTTATGCTGTGTCTGACTCAATCAGTGTCAAGTTTGTTATCAGTGATGCCTGATCTTTTTTGTCCCATGCAAACACACATGAAATTATTTTGAATAGGAAATATCACAAGTGAACAGGACATGCTGGCATTATTAGAGTTAGAAATAATGATTTTAATGGAAATAATGAATGTGTTCTTTGAAATTTTCCTTCAAAAACATCTTTTGCAGCAGTTGCAGCCTGGCAGACCTTAGGCATTCCAGGTGTCATTTTTTCAAGATTTCACCCCATGCTTCCTGGAGCATCTCCCACAAGATGGATTGGCTTGATGGAGTTTTCCTCCGTATAATACAGTCCGGAGACTGTGCTGGCTACATTACAGTCAGAATTCTGGTTGAATGCTTATTCTTTAAATATTGCTGACACATTTTTGAGGTGCGTTTTGAGTGATTATCCTGTTGTAGGATGAAATTTATCCCAATCACGTGCTGTCCACAGGGTGTGGCAAAATCTTGGTATAGCTTTCCTTCTTCAAGGTTCCGTCCACTCTGTACAAATCTCCTGTTTTACCACCTCCAAAGCACCCCAAGACCATCTTGTTGCCTCCACCATGCTTGATGGATGGTATTAAGCATTGTTCTTTTTATTTGGTCTACGTCTCAAAATTGTTCTTCTGTTAATCCAAAGACCTCAAACTTGGACTCATCTGTCTATAACCCCTTCTTCCAGTTATCCAGTGTCTAGTGTCTGTGCTCTTTTACCCATCTCAGTATTTTCTTTCTATTAGCCAGTCTGAGATATGACTTGTTCTTGGCGATTCTGCCATGAAGTCCAGCAACCTGAAGTCGCCTCTTCACTGTTAATGCTGACACTGGTGTGTGATGTACTATTTAGTGCAGCTGCCAGTTGACAACCTGTGAGGTGTCTTTGTCTTAAACTACACACTCGCAGATATTTGTTTTCTTGCACAGTTATGCACTGGGACCTCCCACTCTTTTTTCTGTCCCTGTTAGAGCCATTTTGTGCTGCTCTCTGAAGGGAGTAGTTAACAGCATGGTAGGAGATTTTAGGTTGTCTCTCAATTTCTCACAATGAATTACCTTCCTATCAAGCACAACAATAGACTGACGGATCACTAAAGAAAGTTTTTTTTTTTTTCTGGTCATTTTGAGCCTGTAAACAAACAGCTGCTGATGCTTGAGGTACTAAACTAACCTAAAGTATGCCATGCTTTTTTTAGTATAGTTGTTTTTTTTAGCTATGCAACACAATTGCAAAAGGATTCTCTACTGATCAATTAGCCTTCTAAAATGATTAGCTTGGATTAGCAGCCATACCAGGAGAATGATGCAAAGGACTGACAGTTGCTAGTAATGGGCCTCTACGCAAAAATGTTGATCATTCTTTAAAAAGTCATCTGAATAACTTTAATCGTTTGTGAAGTCCATATAATTCTCTGAAATGCATAGCATTTCATGTGAATCACATGAAAGTGTGTTATTCTTTGAAAAACAATGAAATTTGCATGTGATCCCCGAACTTTTGAGTGGTAGTGTATATGTAATGTAAAGAAATACAAGCATTAACCACATTAAAATGATTTGTGTTGTGCATTATTAACTTTCATTTCTCCATGCTTTACATAAAATGTTCTAAATACTAACGTTCTGGTAGGTTAACTGCTAAAACTAATAATACTTGAAACAGAAAATGGAAAAAACAAAACAAAAAGGAAACTGAGCTAGATGAAACTGAAAAGAATGACATTCACACCCATTTCATGCTGTGATTATCCAGCTGTGCAAAGGCTGGAAAAGAAACAGGGATGGAACTTTGACAACTGTTTCTGCCCTTCTTTGTGCTCATCCAAGTGCAACACTATGAAGTCTTCCAGGAGAGTCAGTGCGAAAACATAACTGGCTCTTTTGATTTTTGATGTGGTCTACCACTTTTTAGAACTCCTACATACCTGCAAAATTCAAGTATAAAAAAGTAGTTCCTAGTAATCCAGAAAAGAAAAGTATTTGTCAGCCAGACATAGCCCGAGAAAACAAAAAAAAAAGAAGGGAAAATAGAAATTCAACAGTGTCAGGGCTATAAAAACATGCTTCTTTTCCACAGCAGGTACAAGACTAAAGGGCCAACAACAGCATGAACATTACCAAGGGCAGTCTACATTACCACTGGCCTCAACTGGATGCTAACTTTTGGAATTTCAGATGATTTAAACTCATTTAAATTACAGTATGTAAGTTTTACATTTTACAGTATCTTGCATTGTATACATCACAAAAGGCATCAGTGAAGTTGGAATATTAATTTTAAGAGTTATATTTTCAAATTCTTGCCATATTAGAGATAGGACATATCTTTGGTATGAAAACACACACCCTTCACTCGTTACAAGACATAAGACATCTTCCTGTGAACACAAGCAATCAGTGTATTTATGTGATCTGTGTCTACATACACTACCAACCTCAAATCACATTTTATTTCTGTAAAGATACTGGCAATCCTTCAACATTAAACAGAAAGATTTGTAGGATATCAAAGAAATCATAGCTCAAGGACAGCACAATGCTGCAGTGGTTAGCACAGCAAAAGGGTTCTAGTTCGAACCAAGAGGTTGAATGGGGCCTTTCTGTGTGTGGAGTTTGATACTCTGGCTTCCTCACAAAAAGATATGTGTTGGATTATCCTGAACTAGAAAAGTCCTTCCATCCATCCATCCATCCATCCATCCATCCGTCCTCTTAACTGCTTATCCAGTTTGGGGTCACGGAAGGACTGGAGCCTATCCCAGCTGTGATGGGACAAGAGGGGGATACATCCTGGACAGGTCATCAGTCTATTGCAGGGCCAACATGTAGAGACAGACAACCATTCACACTCATATTCACACCTACAGCCAACTTACAGTCACCATCTAATGTACATATCCTTGGACTGTGGGAATAAGTCACAGTACCCAAAGAAAACCCACAAAGGCACAGTTTAACATGTAAACTGTGGCTGGATAAAAAACATGAGGACATCTGCAGAGCTGTGAAGCAGGTTATGGAGAGCTATGGTCAGCTGGATCTAACCGTCAGCTCCTTGGTGATGCTTCACCCCTTTGGGAGATGATCACCATGACAACCAACACAGTGGGTCCCCTGGTCATGTCCAAGTATTTCTTCCTCCTTCTTCTGAAAGGGGTCAGTGGTTTTAGTCAGCAGTCTGCTGAGAAATCCAAGTACCACAGTGGTATCACTGTAAACGTCACAGTAAAAGTGGGGTCTGCTGGAGACACTAGTGTTGGTGGTTGGTTCAGGTACAGAATGTCTAACGCAGCTCTAAAAGTGGCCACTCATAATTTGTCTACAGAGGTGGGCCACAGTTGAGCCTAGGTGGTGTGCATGTCCCTACATTCAGGAATTGGAAAAGTTGCAAAGAAAAACAGATGGTAATAGCATTAAGCACAAAAGTTTGTGATTGCATGGAGAAATATCTTCTTTATGACTGAATTTTCATCAGCAGAAACCATAGTAATGTGGTAAAATTTGGACATATCTCATATATACAGAATTATATCAATGGTAAAGCCTGATAATGTGCTGACAGTGAAGCAGAGAGGCATACTTCCTAGCGCCACGTCGCATACTGTATTTAATCAACAGAATCAACAGTTTTGTCTTTCACCCGTATTATCAGTAGTGGAAGGATAAAAGCATTGCTTTCATTCGTGAACAGTGCATTCCTAGAAGGCCGCTGTGTTTATACATCAGACTAAATATTTATACCATGAACTAAGAAGAACTGAGGCCGCTCACTCTGACTTTGGTACAGGTTTGATATGCTTCAGGCCAGGTGACTTCCACTCTGCACCTATCACACACGTCCGCTTTCTGTGTATACAGCTATGCAAACACGCACTGTACAGCATCAGCAGGTTCTGTGGGTGCACAAGCACATGAAGGCATGCATGCATGGTTGTAAAAAGGGAATACTGGAACAATTTGAGGAATCCCAATACACAAAAATGCAAACACTCTCATAAATAGAAATGAAGGGTACGTCAAAGCAATGTCACTTGTGCTAATCTGTCATTCACATAAGGGTTCAGCTGAGTTCATGGTCCACAGGAGGTCTAAACAACGAGAGAAATGTGCAATGGCATCATCGCAGCAAACTCGATTTAGCTGAATAAATGTTTGTTTTTTTTTTCCTTTGGATTTAATTGTGTTTACACTGTTGCTTTGCTTGTATCTAAGCTTTACACGATCTATTGTCGGAAGATATGGGGTAGGGCGTACCACTAACACTAACACAACACACAGAAGGAAGACAGATGAGCTTAGATACAAAGAAAGAAAATGGTAGGTGTGACAGAGAAAGAGATATGACTCCAGGGAGGAGGAGGGAGAGAGGGGCAGAGAGAAGGAAGTGTTTCTCATCTCAGCAATCACTCAGATGTTGGGTCTGGAAAACACCACATTTTCTAAGATGGTTTATCTTATTTTAGCTCCTCTGCAGAATGTCCTATGCTAGCTTAAACAAACACCTGATACCTAAAAATTTATGAGACAAACTGATTTGCATGGGAAACAAGCACAAGGGTGACCTGTCTGAGCTGATTATCATAGGAAACAAACAGAATAATACAGGCAGTTGAAGCCAGGTACAGTTTGTTAGTCTCAGCCATTCATCTCCTTTTGTCCACATCTCCTCGTTTCTGCGTGTGGTGCTTGGAAATATTAAGCAAATAAATTGATATGCAAGCAGCTGATTAAGCCAGCAGAATGGGGATTTCAAATCTTAAAGTACAGAAATATGATGTCTGTACCATCCCATGCACCTTACCAGGTTGGATGCAATCTCTAAAGTGTTGCCAAACACGGTAAGTAATAGCTAATAAAAATGCACCTTCGGCTGCTTGTAATTTCCCCATGGGGTCACCACAGCAGATTAATCTGCATCTGTAATTTGGCTTTAGGCCAGATGCCCTTCCAGACACAACGTGTGTCCCCATTTGGAAGTTAATAGCTAATAGATAACATTAAAAAGGGGGCTTAATCATTCTTTTTTCCTTCACAATGAGGGTGAAAGCTCATTCCTTGAACTTGGTCTTTACCCCTTTTCAGAATTCTTCCATCTCTTGTATGCATGAGGCCACAGAGACAGTAATAATCTGTAACCCTAACTCTGGCAATGCATCAGTTGCATTGCCTCCCAGCTTCTTCCCAGTTCCAACACAGCCACCAGAGTTAATCATCTCAGGAAAATCCTTGTGATTCCACCAGATACGCAGCAGTGATTTTTGGTGCCCCAGAAGGGGTTTTCTTATCTGCACCACTAAAAATAGCGCAAAGTCTGCTTTTTATAAGTACTGTGTCAAGCTGATCAGAGAAGATGAGGAGTGTAGCAATCCTACACAGCAAAGAGTATCTGGTTAATTTTCAAAATAAAAGACCTCTTAAACACCTGGTTCTGGAGGTAACATCGACAAGAGTGCCAGATTCATTTCGACCAAAGGGGTGCCAAAAATAAACAAATACAACCTCCTGACATTGCAACTGAAAATGAACTGCTTGCTGCAAATGATTGCAATATAAAACTTTTGTTGGTTTTCTTCACAGCAGGGTCAAAGCATGTGGAACTGATATGCAAAAATCCCTAAAAATGGTTTTGCTAATTTAAAAGTGACACTTTATGCTTAATAATAATACAGAAACACAATTGCCAGCCAGAAACATAAGGTAAAGACTTAAGCAACATCGCAGCAATCCACTAGAAGATAGTGAAGAATCAAGGAAAGTCAGGTGAAGTCTTTAATGATTATATTAAGTTTAGAAAACACAAGTAAACATAAAATGTGAATATTCTACACTTTTTAAAATGTTTCTCATGACTGAAACGGAGATACCATGATCAGAAACTTTTGAAGAATGTGGGATGGGGGAGTAAAGTGGCCTCTTAGCCTCCCTACTTGTTGAGTTCACATTAACATTAACAGTGGAAAAGGTTCTGTTGCTGCAATAGAAAATCAGACCAGAATTTTTCAAATAACCTCAGCAGAAAATATGATAAATCAGCCCTGATTTCATGGAAGTTGTGCAAAGGAAGCGATGGCTTTCTGGTGAAGAATTGGGAGAATTTTGATTATATTTGAAACATTTATTCAGAGTTTTTACTGTCATATGAAAAAGAAAGTTTTTTAAGAACTCTATGCAGTCCTGTGAAAAACTAATTACACCCTTATTGCATCCATAGGAATTAAAAGGGTAAGTAGTTCCCAAGTGCTGCTGCTAATCAAATTCACTTGATTGATCATCACCAGCAAGTGTGAGCATTTCTATAAATGCCGAGGTTTTGGTAGTTTGCTGGTATGTAGCATTCAGGTACGCTAATACACTGCCAAGGAGGAAAGACATCAGCAGTGATCTTAGAGAAGCATTTGTTGCTGCCCATCAATCTGGGAAAAATTCTAAGGTTATTTCCAAGCAATTTGATATTCATCTTTCTACAGTGCAAAAGATTATTCACAAGTGGAAAACATTTAAGACTGGCTTACGGCCATCCCGCCCTGGGCACGCCCAATCTTGTTTGATCTCGGAAGCTAGCACGGTTGGGACTGGTTAGTATTTGGATGGGAAAACATTTAAACAATCTGCCGATCTTTCCAGGAGTGGACGACCCAACAAAATCACCGTAAGGTCAAGTCACGCAATGCTCAGAGAAGCCACAAAAAAACAAGAGCTGCATCTCAGGCTCTACAGACCTCATTTAGCATGATACATGTTAAAGTTCTTGACAGTATAATTAAATGAAGACCAAACAAGTGTGGCTTGTTTGGAAATTGCGACTGAAAAAATCCACAATACTAATGGAACAATGTCCTTTGGACAGATGGAATCAAAGTGGCTATGTTTGGCAATAATGCACAGTGCCATATTTGGTGAAAACCAAACACAGCATATTAGCACAAACACCTCATAGCAGCTGTCAAGCACGGTGGTGGAGGGGTGATGATTTGGGCTTGTTTTGCAAAGTTGGTAGTTTAGTCTGAGTTACTATTTTAGATTCAAAATACTAACAGGAGAGTCTTGTTTATGTGACTCCAGTGAAGAAAAGTTCACTGTCCAGCTGCCCAATCTTTCTATCTCCATGTTAACAGATCTCAGACATCCGAGGTGGCAGATTCATACACACAAAATCCGGTGTGCAAATACACACTTAGGCCTATCCAACACGTCTGGATAAATGTACAAGAGAGTGAAGCTATCCTTCAGCTAGAAGAGGCTTGAACCAACACACTCACGTCACATCATTCAGTGAACATTTTTATTCTGTTATTCAAACTATTCCAAACTCTCCTCTCAGGCGTCTCTGGAGATTTGCGCACCGGAGCAAATCTCCTTAACGGTTGTTAGTTTAGAGTAGGTCTGAACCTCCCACGTCAGGCAGAACTGTGTCAGTGACAAACGCAAGAAGACAAAGTGAGGTTTTGTTATTGTGGCACTCTTGACGTAGTCTAGCAGGCGTGGAGCTGCTGTTTTCTTCACGTACTGTCAGCTTTTATAAAAGAGGAATGTTTGAAAATGGTGGGAAATCATTGCTGTTGTTTTGAGTGTGCAGGAGAAAGAAAATATATGTTATTGACTGTTCCACTTTGTAATGCTTAGAATAATCTCACATATGGTGTTCATAACGCAAATGTGGAATTAAGAACCCAAGATAATCCTGTGACTACAATTCTGAGCTCATGTGAACATGCTGATTTCATGTCACTCTCCCAGTTTCCCATAATGACCCAGACACTTTTACTGTGGTGCTATGGCAACAAGTCCAGGTTATTTTCTGTTTTCCTGCAGCCAACAAATGCATCACACAGCATCTTCACCCTGTTTTGAAAGTTACAGTTATTTATTGCAGGATCATGGCATATTATCGAGTTCAAAATCTACCATTAGACTATATTAGTGCGTCTTATTATTTGCTGACATGTGGACACATGCGTACAGACGCTATCACAGAAACACACACATCCTTGTTATTGTGCTGTCCAGCACAGCGGGTGAGCTGAGACACCATGGCAACTGTTGTGGCAGAAAACATTAAGGAGGCGTGGGAGGTGGAGGACAGTGTGCGTGTTGGCGTCTGTGCGTACGCACGCACACATTTAGGTGGAGGAGCTGGAGCCGAAAGACAGAGTATTCATTTGTGAAATTGCAGCCTTTGTTATACAGAGATGGATGCCACTCGGACACACTTGAGGAACAAACAGGTTGTATTTTTGTCGTAAGCGTGAGCTCTACATGGACTGTGCTGTTCAGCATTAAATAAAAAAAAAACCAAATTCAACAAAGCAGACTTATATGAGCAGAGGTTCAAAAGTAATACAAAAGTACAAATTACACATCATTTGCTTTACACGCTACATGGACAAAAGTGCTGTGCCACTGACACATTACACCTACGTGCAAGAGCTTTTATGACATTCCATTTTAAATCCTTAGGCATTAATATGGAGTGGGTATCCCCTCTGCAGCTATAACAGCTTCCACTCTTCCAGGAAGGCTTTCTGCAAGATTTTACGTGGGTCTGTGGGAATTTTTGCCCATTCGTCCAGACCGGTAATTGTGAGGTCAGACACTGATGCTGGATGGGAGGGTGTGACTAACGATCTATGTTAAAGTATATCCCAAAGGTGTTCCATGGGGCTGAGGTCTGAACTCTGTGCAGGCCAGTCAAGTTCTTCCACACCATGCCTTTATGGACCTTGCTTTGGAAAGGAAAAGGGGCTTCCCCAACTTGTTCCCATCAAGTTAGAAGCATGGAAATGTCCAAAATGTCTCAGTAAGCCAATTTCTCTTCACTGGAACTAAGTGACCTGGACCAATCCCAGAAAACATAACTCCATAACTTCACCTCCTTTACATCGAGTTGGTACACTACAGTCAAGAATGTAAAGGTCTCGCATTTCTACTGCTCCACAGTCCAGTGGCTGCAAAGTTATTATATGTAACTATAGGTCAGAAAAAACATTTTAGTTCACTGAAATGAAATGAAAACTAACTAAAACAATATTTTATGCAAGTAAAACTAACTCAAATAAAATTAAAACATACAGGACATGTCCTAACTTTTGAGCTTTGTCAGTTGGTCAGATTTGCATGGATCTGTTTGAGACTGAGAGTCAGCTGCCTTTACAAAGTGTTGTGTTTGGATTGTAATGTCTAATCTGAACATCTGAAATCGTCTCCTGACAAATACCATATGATGATTAAGAAAACTAAAACTAACACTGAAACCAATAAAAAATAAACTAAAACTGAACATTTTTAAACAATACAAGCTAAACTGAAAAGAGAAAACCTGCTCAGGAAAATAACTGAAACTAAACTGTACTGAAAACAAGAACTGAAAACAAACTAAAAGTAAACTGACATGTAACTGCTCAGCCATGAAAACACATGCCATGAAGCTCCCAGCATGCAGTTTTTATGCTGATGTTAATGCCAGAGGAGGATTGGAACTCTGTAGTTATTGAGTCAGCAGAGTGTTGGTGACTTTTACGCACTATGCACCTCTGTACTCAGCAACCCCACTTTGGAAATTTATATGGACCACCACTTCATTGTTTCTGTGGTTCCTAAATGCTTCCAATTTGCAATAATACCACTTACAGTTGATCGTGGAAGGTCTAAGAAATTTCATATACTGCAATCCTATTACAGCACCAAGCTGGAGTTCAGTGAGTAATTTATAAAGATCCATTCTTTCAGAAATGTTTGTAAGAGACAGACTGCATGGCTAGGTGCTTAATTTAATTTACTTTCCCTTGCTAGAAAGTAAGAATAGATGTCGAGAGGAAATGGTCAGCCAAGGCTTATTCAAGATGAAACTGTCTGCTGGATTTTGATGATTTATCTTGGATGTTATTATCGTTAACTCACATGCCACTATTGTTAAAAAATGTTATTTAGATTGCAAGTTTTGACACGTCGTTTCTTGGTCATTTGTGTCTTGGAAGCCCCTTATTCTAATATGAAAACCCTACCCATCTTTACTTATGGATTCACAGAGTGAAAGCTGCCAGCCAAGTAGTGAGACAAACAAGCTGACAGAGCAGCAGGCAGAGAGCTGGACAGATGGATGGAAGGGTGAAAGGTCACATCAGGAGCGAGACAGACACATCAGAACAGACACAGATAAACATGTACAGATATGAGTTGAGAGACTGAGAGACAAAAAAGACTTCACTAACAGAAGACCTGATTTATTTTCACAATCTGTGGTGACGACACTAGAAGTTGGGTGATGACAACACCCAGGCTCAGAGGTATGCTTATAACTTGAGTAGTACCCTGCACACACACTACATTTGGAAACACATGCTGGAATCAATGTTTGCACTTTAATGCCTCAGCCTACTTTTATACTGCTTTTCCAGCTTTTGTGACCACCAACGCTTAAGGTGAAGTGCTGCCCTTAAATCAGCATTTGAGAGGTTGACACACATGTAGCAATCCATTTCAGGCCACTTGGTAGCTGACAGAGTCAACAATGCTGGTTTTCAAAAGAGAATATTTTAACTGGAACAAGGCCAAGAACACACTGCCTGTCTCTAATTGCGTGTATATTTTAAATCTGTTTTCTAATAAAGAAGACTGTTATGTAGATGTCGACATTGTGAGTTCTCATGCAATGCCAGGCACGTTTGGATCATTTTTCATGTGGTGTCTGTCAAACCATGAACTGGAAATGTCCCAACAATAAAAAAAACAGCATCTATATAAGGGAGTGAATGTTGACATGTGATATCAAGAGGCTGCGTTTGCAGAGCTTGGTGTAATAAAAGGAACTATGAGTCAAACTGCATCAAGAAAGTATACAGAGAACTGGAACATGTGCATGTGTTAAAGCTAAATCCTAACCGACCACTTAATTTAAATCAGTAGTTACCAAAATAAATGAAGTGACTCAGATTTAATTTTTGTACACAGTGGACTGCTTATCTTATGTTCCACCCAGATAATATAATTTCTTCAGTGATTTTAGCATAATTCACAAAGAAACAGTGGTTTATTGGATTTAAAAGAAATCTGTACCTCAAATGGGTATCTATCTCTTAGACCATCTTCATGTTACATTGAAAAGATGTCCACACAGGAAGCAATTTGTGATAACGTGGCAGCCAGAGACTAAAGTCAGTGACAACAATGGCTAACCTAACCACTAGAGATATGGAATTGGCTGGCCAAATTTAACTTTTCTTAACTTTGACACAGCTGAAGCAACTACCAATGAGAGGGCAGTATACCATTGATTGGCATATGGTACTTTGCAAAAGTCTTGAGCCACCCCTCATTTCTTTGTATTTTGTTTCCAAGCAACCAGAATTTCTTATATTTTTTCGAGTGGTCTGAGGAATACTTCTCCAGGCTTTCTGAAGGTCATTGGCACCTTTTTTTTTTAACTCATTTTCAGTCCAGTTCTTATTATTGACCATTTTCAAAGGAGTG
>VUQH01034561.1:0-11382 GCA_015106775.1 Etroplus canarensis
ATTTTGAGTCGGGCTCATGCGTTCGTTCCCCCGCCTCGCTTTCATCAGAGCGTGTTGGCGTATTGAAGTATTGATGAAATGAGTCACGAAATTTTGCTCTGTGTTCTTACAAGAAATACAAAAATGGCACTGCTCGCCAAGTACCCATCATTACTGAACTCAAGACTGATCATTATTTAAACGTTAGTGTTTTAAAAATGCGCAAAATGGTTACTGATCGGTAGTGTGAGGGGTGGAATGAAGCTGGGTAGGCGGGGTCAGGTCATTGTCTCCCTTTATAAGGCTGGGTATAGGTGAGGATTGGATGTTTGGCTCTGTTATTTGGTGCACACTTGTGGCATGGTTGATCTTTTCAACAGAGGCTGACTTGCTGAAGAGAAAGGCCACAATAAATAATTTGGTTTTGGGGTCAGTATGGAGCTTGGTACTTAGGATTATACTTCTTGGGGAAAAGACCCCGTCTTTCATCAGCCTGGCCCGAAACCCACTGCAGACCCAGCCACTTCCTCCTGTTACCTTGAAGCAGAGACCTTATGTTGGGCCAGGAAATTTGAAGGAAGATGGTAAAGCAGGAGGGATATTCCCTCTCAGGTATTTTTTTGTACCTCTAAAGTATAATCATGCCATATTCCAATTTTCTGATTTCCAGGCCTGATGTGGTTTGTTCAGGTTGTTTTGGCTTATGCTACGTTGCTGATGCTGCTTAACTTGAGCTACTTCACACATGCTGCTTTGTGTACACCACAGGTGTCAAACATACGGTTTGTGGGCCAGAGCTGGCTTGCAGAATGGCCCAAACCAGCCACCTGGAGGGCTCAGGACATTTCAAAGGAGGCATAACATTGGACCTTTAACTTTATTTTCATTAGTTTTATTGACAAACTCATAACCCATGGCCTCTTGTATGCCAAAGTAAGAAATTAATAAAAAAAATTAAATAAATTTAAAATTTATAAATTTTTATTTTTAGTATTCAAATCAATAATGCAATTTTTCTCACTCTTCACTTGAATTCATAGATAATTTATTTTTTTAATTACAGGATGACTTTGTTATTTCTTACACTGTAAGCCAAATGAAACATAGAGATGGGTTTCTTTGATTTACTCTGGCAACATTTATTTATTATTCAAAAAAAAACAACAAAAAAAAAAAACAACCTGACACATTTGTTAAAATTGTAATCTTAGCCTCATTGATTGAATGCATAGTTAAACTTCTTTACAAAGAAACAAAGAGGAACAAATTGGTGGTATTTTTACTTGATACGTTTTTAGGTGATAGTCACTGGTCCAGCCCACTTAAAGATGAAACTGGGTTGTATGTGACCCATATATGATCAATATGAGGTGTACATCATTTTAACTGGTCTTCATCGGTCTTTTACTGCAAGACAAGCCTTTCAATACTTCCACAGATCACTATATTTTAAGAAGAGCACACATTCTAGATATGTACCAACTGCCTGCAGGTAGCAGGTAGTCATATTAATCTGTCATGCAGACATATAATACCAAGTAAAAGAAACACACACACACACACACACACACACACACACCTATAGGTGTGTGTGTGTGAACTGAAAATGTTACTGTTACAAATGTAAAAACAATATGAGCTTTTAATTCATAACAGGACCAGCGCACACATACATATTCACCAGAGACCTGCGTAGCTCGGCAGTATCTGCATGATACCCTGAGTGGTATGTTGAAGTTCGTTGTTGTACTTATAATTTTTCTTTGAATCTTGTCTTCCCTGGTTGCCTGTAGCATGATCTCTGTTGGTGTCTGTCCTCTGTTTTTCTTGAATAATTTCTCACTACTTATATTATTTGTTACTTGACTCTTACAACAACATTTTAAATGTTTCAAACTGTTTGCAAATGCACACACTACTACTACTACTACTAATAATAATAATAATAATAATTGTATAAATAGTATTCATATTCATGATAAATAACTTACACTGTTGATTTTTTTAAAAATCCAAAAAGCTCAACAAATGGCTGAAAAACTAAGTTGTACTGAATAGAAACAGCTAGAGGAATGGGTTACAACTAATGAAGTTTAATGGCAACAGGACTCTAATGTGATTGGGTGTAAAAAGAGCACCTTAGAAACGCAGAGTCTCTCAGAAGTAAAAATAGGCAGAGATTCAGTGAAACTGCATTTACAAATTGTGGAGCAATTTCAGAATAATTTTCATCAGTGTATAATTGCAGAGTGTTTAAATATTCCATCATATAGTAAAAAAAAATCATAGAAAGATTTTAAGAATCTGGAGACATTTCTGTGCATAAGGGACAAGGCTGAAAATCAGTATTGGATGCTGGTGATCTTTTTGTCCTCAGGCAGCACTGCATTTCAAACAGATTCTGTCATGAAATTTAAGGTTATTACTGCATAGACTCATGGACTTCCAGAAATCATGGTCTGTCAGTAAAGTGGGCAGTACTATCCACAAATGCAGGTTAAAGCTCTGTCATACAAAGAAGATGTCACGATGTAGGAAGGGATGGACCCAGACACTGGGCTTAGATAAAAGATTAATTTAAATAGAAAAAGCCAAAATATTCCAGACAGCAAGGTGCAACACACATAAACAGTCTCTTGACTCCTTAAGAGTGAGTGAGAGCTGAGTGTGAGGTCCAAGGTGAGGTCCAAGTTGGCTGTGAATCGTGTCCTGTGAATCCCAGCTTCCCGTGGCAGGGACAGTGTTCCTAGTGAGAGTGGGGCAGGCAGCTCTTCAGATGACAGGAAGATTTACTATATGAAAAGCTAAATACAAATGGTTTTGCAAGCACCCAACCCAGACAGAAAAAGAAGAAAGAAAGAGCCATAAGCGTATAAAAAAAGAGAGGGACAGGCCACTTATTTATAATTGACTGAGGCAAAGTGGAAAACTGCGGTCAGATGAATTGAAATTTAAAATTCTTTTTGAGAAATGACTAAAGAGGAGAGCATTCAGTTTTTTATCAGTGCTGAGTTCATAAGCCTGCACCTCTGATGGTTTGGGGGAACTTATACATCTGGAAAGATATGTACAGATTTTGAAGTAACATCCGCTCCCATCCCATGTCTTTTTTGGGGAAGGCTTGACATATTCCAACAAGACAATGCCAAACCAAATACTGCAGCTATTACAGCAGCATGGCTTCATAGGTTTGGGTATTTCAGAAACTGCTTATCTACTGAGATTTTCCAGCACAACTATCTCAAGGTATTAATTAGAAAAAAAGACAAAATATCCAATAAGCAGCAGTTCTTTTGAGAAAAGTGTCTTTTCACTTGATGCCAGAGGTCAGAGGAGAATGGCTAGACCACTTTCAGCTAAAAGAAGAGCAACAGGAACGTAAATAACCACCCATTACAACCAAGGTGCGCAGAAGAGCATCTCTGAATGCACAACTCATCAAACATTGAAGCAGATTGGATACAGCAGCAGAAGACCACACCAATTGCTACTCCTGTCACCTAAGAACAGGAAACTGAGACTATAATTTTTTGTGAGCTCACCAAAATGGGACGATCAGAGACTGGAAAAACTCAAGTTCTGCTGTAATATTTAGATTGCATAGTCAGACTTTGGCATAAAAATCTGGAAGCATGGATCAATCCTGCCTTGTATCAGTGGTTCATACTGGTGGTAGTAGTGTAATGGTGTGTGGGATATTTTCTTGGCAGACTTTGGTCCACTAACTACCAACTGAGCATCCACTCAGTCTACCTGAGCATTGGTGCTGACAATATTCAACCGTTTATGCCTTTATGACTGCAGTGTATCCATCTTCTGATGGCTGCTACCAGCAAGATACAGCGATATAAAGAGATCATGTTCCATGTAGCATGTTGAGAAAATAGATTTTTTAAATGACATTAGCCTAATTTCAGTTTTGCTGTCCTCAGTTTACAGTAGATAATATTTACTAATTGTTATATCTAAAGGTCAAAACAAAAACACATGAATAATAAATTAATATTATAAATTGAAACTGCCTTAGTGTGATTGTTAAAGAGTACTGTTCAATTAAATATCAATAGTAATAAGTCGAAAATTAGGTCAAGAAAAAAGAAACTTTTTTAAAAAATTTATTTGTTTTTTTCTGCATAAGTGAACTCCTCATGGAACCCTGAGCATTTAAAACCCCAAATGAACAGGAATCCATTCATTTTAATAATTCTTTTAATTAACTGAGAGATTTCTACAGCCATTAGGAGCCAGATGTCAGAACATGAGGTCAGCCCATCTTGAATATGATTTCTTACATTAGGTAGTTAACACAGTATGTTTTCAAATTACACCAATCAAGCACTTTTAATTAAATTTTATTGGACAGCATTCATTTACAATATGATACAAAACAGTCCTTCATCAGGCTGGGATACTATTATAAACCAATGAACTGTTTTTTGGAAAAAAAATGTAAACACCTTGTGATTTGTTAATCAATCATTCAATCAAACAAACAAACAAACAAAAAGGCACATTCCAATAGCATCTGGGTTAGAGTTGAGGTCTTCATCAATGATCACCTTAACCCTCCTGTTATCCTCAAATATTACTAACACATTTTACGCTTGGGGTCAATCTGACCCCGGGGATATTTGCCTCCAGAAAATGATTTACATAAAATTGTTGACCAAGTTTTTGTGTCAGGCACTTTGTTTATTTGTTGAAAACATAAATTACCCTTTGCTAATGAAACTTATCAGTGAGTTGCCCTGTCCTCTAGGTCAAACTTTCAGTTTTTATAGTGTATCCCACTTGTTCCACACATCCCTTATTGCTGCACGTTTTTCATGTTCTCGTTGGCCCTGTTTTGTTTGTTTGTCATCAAAGTATATGACACGGGACAAAACTTGAAAAGTCTCCAGAGACATGGCGGCTGGAAATATTGCCCTTCAGGTCTCAGTGTTCCAAAGGCTTGCTGTTGCTTCACCTGTTGAATTGTAAACTCCTGCCAAAATGAGCAAGCTAATGTCAACTACATCCAAGTCTTTAAAACTCTCCCCATACACAAGCTTCCTCTCTAAATTTGTCATCCCAAGCACAACATTTCCAATCGCTGGTGTTATGAAGAGCTCTAATGATGTCTTGATGTCAACATGGCTGATTGCATATCTGGTGGGGCCTAGGACCATGTTGATAATATTTGCAGCGCTAAGTCTACCCTGCTGTTGAAGTGGGGAAAGGGACCATATTAACTTTCCATTTTTGGAAGGAATCGTGTCTGCTGGTGGTTGAGAGAAAACAGAAGGGTCAACACTCTCATTCTCATCAGATGAGAATGCCTCAAAGTCAGGATCCTCCTCAACACAATCCTCTGTCTCAGACACATTCTCCTCTATGTCACTTTCACTGTCACTGACATTGACAGTAAAACTTTTCCCAGAGGACATTTTCAAGTGAGAGCGCCTGCAGATTGCAGTATACACGGAGCGCAATGAGGAATGATTTGTATAGAGGGCTGCTGAATGAACATGAGCATGAACTACCAATGTTCTTGCAGAATACCGCGCCCTCCACAGCGTGGGAAATATCAGTTGTACTTCGGCAGGCGTCAGTACAGTAGGTCAGACACACAGACACACTCATGCCCATGATGCGGGAAAGGTCTCATGAGAATATTGTTTCCCTCTCCCCCATGTCAAGTTAGCACATGGGAATTGTTGCCAATTGTTTTTGAATGATAAACATTGAATGGGGTAATATTGACCCCAAGGATAATAGGAGGGTTGACCTCACATAGTTAACATCTTTGGACTGTGGGAGGAAACATGAGCTGGTTCCTACTCTTGAAATTAAACATAATGAAAGGCTAATAATAAGTCTTTGATGTGTTACTGAAAGATAGAAGCTAAAGTCTAAACGGCCGTGTGTTTCCTCTCCAGGCTCTCAGGAGGATTATGTTCATAGTGAAGGCAAAGTTATGGAGACTTTGGTGATCTGAGAGAGGGTGAGTCAGTTCACCAACAGACATCAAGGGTAAAGGAAGACAAAAACTAAGAGACCACTTGCTGTGCTTTGTGAGATACAATGAAAGAGACAAAGTTTCATGTTAGTTAGAGCTGAAAGTGTCTTTCATTTTCTGAAAATTTCTAGTTAGCAACGTTTTATGTGTGAGGCTATAATAATCAAAAAGAAAAAACAAATCTAACCCCTAGCAGATTCTAAAAACTATTTAAATCTTAAACAACACCCACAGATTTCAGCAGTTCATTATTTATTCAGCAACAATGAAGCCAAAATTAAATAAGCCATGTATAAAAAATGTAGTACACTCCATGATTCATTAGCTTGTACAACCACCTTTAGTAAAAATAACTGGTAGTAATTATTTTCTGTATAATTTTATCAGTCTTTCACATCATTGTGGAGGAAATGTGGCCCAGACTTTACTTTAAAACATTGCTTCTGTTCATTGACATTTGTGAGATTTTATAAATGCACAACTTTTTTAAGATCCCACTGCAGCATTTTTAATCTGGCTGGGGTCTGGGCTTTAACTGGGCCATTTCAACACCTTTTCTTTTTCAGCATTTAGTTGTAGATTTGCGGCTGTGCTTGGGATCACTGTCCTGTTGCATCACCAGTATCAACCAAGCTTTAGCAGATGGCCACACATTTAACTCTATAATACCTTGGTATAGAAAGGAGTTAATGGTTGACCTGGGCAAGGTGCCCGGATCCTGTGGCTGCAAAGCAAGCCCAAATCATCATCTTCATCATCATCATGATTCCACCACCATGCCTGACAGTTGGTCTGTAGGCCTGTAGAGTCTGAGATGTAGCTCTTGGGTTTTTGCAGTTTCTCTGAGCTTTGCACAGTCTGACCTTGGGGTGAATTTGCTGGGATGTCCTCTCCTGGAAAGTCTATAAAAATACCAAGAAAGGGACTTCCCACACTGCATATAAATAACAAGTCAAGTCATTGGACAAGATGATCAAGTTTAAAATTCTCACATTACACCTGAGCCTAACTTTTTCATGTGTGATAGGAATTGAACACGCACAGTGTGGGAAAGTATGGCCATTATGCTTTTGTTTTAATTAGACATGCTGGTTCTCCATTGCTGCATGCAGGATTTTTAGAATATGTATTTTTGTGAGCTCATGAGCACTTTTCAAATATTCTCACCATTTTGTGTTTGGAAAGGTTCTTGACCTTCGCATTTAAAATGGCTTTTAAAAATGACATTTAATTGATTAAGTTATCAGTAAATCAGGTTTTACCAATACCCCATCACAATTTGCAATAGCACTGGATGGCAGGGTAAAAGGGTAAAATTTATTTTGCCATTTAATTTGAAGGTCTTGTTTCGGCAAAGAGACAAAGTGTGGACGCTTACATAAAAAGACAAAACACAGATTAAAATTGAAACTGGGTGCTTCTTAGCAGTGCTTGCCAGGTCTAGTCAGTTTGTGTCTTTGGGTATGGGTGCCTTGAATCCTATTTTAAAGTCTGTACAGAACCCTTTCAGAACGGTTAAAGAAGAGCATGACAATAAAAGTTGAACGTGATAAAAGTCAGAAAATCTGATGAAGACCTCACTGATAGCAACACGGTCATCCTACAGAGCTGAGCCTCAGCTGTTTTCAGATAAAATATGTAGGCTGCTACCGATGTACTATGTTGCCCAGTGCATTATGTTCATATCATTAGCATTACTGGTCAAACAGCTTTGACAATACTACTTCTATACTTAACCACACTACATACGGATTATTAAATATACAACTATGTCCAAAGTTTATATGAATTCACATTTAAATAATCAGGAATAACTTGAGCAAATATTCAATTAAGAATAACTATCTTCAATAACAAAAGCTGATATCTCGCCTCATAACACTCCTGATACCTTATGTTCAGTTGGACATGCAGCCATGAACCGTAAAGCTGGTTCACATCAGGACAGGTGTAGAACGGACCTCAGCCTCCTTCTGTTGCTGCTCTTACATCTCACAGCTTGGTCTCTCTTATTACATAGTCTATCCCCTTCTCTAATCCTACAAAAAGTTGAGAAAGCATATTAAATGGAAGTGAGGGAGAGTTGCTACTGTTGCTAATTGGATTGGAGCTGGCGGGCATTGGCTCTGCAGCACAATGGGAGCAAACGAAAGAGAACACGCAGGTTCTGTTTGGCTGAGGTTATTATTATGCACAGATAGAGAGGTAATTCACTTAGATCAAATGGATTTCACACTTGTTTTTGAACTTTATAGACTGTTCTTTGAGGGTGGCTCAGTGGTTGGTTCTTTAGCTTCATAGAAACAGGATTCTGGGATCGAACTTTCTGTGTTGCCAGATACTTTGTAGTTTTACATTTATCTCTCCAAAAAGAGCGGTTTCACACTCTAGAGACTTTAAAAGATCATAATCAGTATCTTAAGGCAAGTACATGGGATACAATGTAAGTGTATTAAGTACGTTCTTCCCTTCAACTTTTAGTACTTTACACTATTGCCTTCTGTCTTTTCTTACATCATTAATAAAGGGTTATTAATTTTCTCTTCATCTTATTTGAAATAAAAAAATATGAAATACATTTAAAATATTTTTGAAAGGGCAGCTGTGGTCCAGGCGGTACAGCAGGTCATCTTCCAGCAGGAAGGTTGGTGGTCTGATCCCTGGCTTTTCCAGTCTACATGGCGAAGTTTCCACCATACTGCCTTGATCTTCACCTCTAGTCTTCTTTTCCATGGAGGGTATTGCTCCTATCTGTCCATGACAGAAAGTGTTTCATTGCATGTTTTTCTATCCAGGTAGGTTTTTTTTACTGCATTGGCAGTGTATTTTGGATTGTTGTTGTGCTAGAAAATGATGCCTTTGTCAGTCAGATGCTTTCGAGGTTATATTGGATGGTGGTTTAAAATCTGACGGTATTTTTCTGCTGTGGATCTGTTGCCACTGATTTTCAGCCCACTTCTTGTGTAATTTTGAATACCTCAGCATTTACTCTCTGTTTCTCTTTCTTAAGAATGGCATCTTCACAGGCACCCTTCCATAGAGATAATTTCTGATGAGGCCTCAGCAAACAGTAGATGCATCACCTGAAGAGCCAGATGTATTTCTCAGTTCTTTGCTGGATTTTTCCCCCTATTTCTTAAGGACATGACTTTGAGATACTGTCTGTTTCAGATACTGTTTTAGATACTTCAGATACATGACCAGCAAATCCTTCAAATCCTGTAATTTACAAATAAGTTGAACCAGGTGCAAGACATACCCCAACAGCCTGTACAAAATTTGTCCCAAAGGAGCAGCAGACAAGCCTTCATGTTTTAAAGAATCTCTCATTCAGCTGTTCAGTTGTTTAGACCTTGCCAGACTTCCCGTGTCCAACTTCACTTAACGTCAAATACACCACAGACCTTGATACACGAAGTTGTAATAGAGCAGTCAGCTTCATGTTTTTTATCCGTTATGAGCACAGACCATGTGGACAAAGTTAGATCCAGCACCAGCCTCTGAGACTGAAAAATGATCGTGCTTTTTGTGCCAGTGCATAAAAAGCCAATCCTCACTCCCATGTTAAAATGCCCAGCTTTACAGAATGTAAAAGCATGTTTGCTGCTGTCATTTACAAACAAGTCTTGGCCTCTCTCTCTCTCTCTCTCTCTCTCTCTCTCTCTCTCTCTCTCTCATATATATATATATATATATATATATATATATATATATATATATATATATAAAGATGACACAGAAAAAGCTGAAATATATTAAAGTCTATACATTTTAGCAAACATTTTATTTCAAACCAAGCATTGTACTAAATCTAATCTACTGTACAAGGAACTGAAATGCTTAAAATATTTATATTTTGAGGCGGTCCTGGATCAGCGAATGAATAAAATTAACATTCACAAGCATAACTAATAAATATATACAGGCTTGCTCAAACTGTAACACCATTATTTCAGACCTGCATCACTGAATGAAGGAAAGGCTGGGTAATACGTATTATTTATGAACACAATGTTCTAAGTATACAGGGTTTCCCACTCATACCATTTGCTTGGGCAAGCTTCCCAGGTGTATTACCAACCAGAAAGATTATTTATTTTATTTTTTTCATCCGTCTTGGAAAATCCTCATGTTCTTATTTTGAAAGTTCAGTCACTGCTGATCAGTCAGCACCGGCCCTTCCCATCTACTATTTCCCCACAGTTGTCTGCTGTGAGACTGTGTGTGTGTGTGTGTGGGTGGGGATGGAGGGTGTATTTTAGGACTTTAAAGGCCAGAATTCCCATGTGTGCTTCAGGATGATTTTTTTTTTTTTTTAATAGAGTGTGCATGGTACAGCCTCTCTAAAGATATTGTGCTAGTTGTAACTTCTGGCTCCAGCAGAAGCAGGTGGCCGTGGCTCAGAAGGTGGAGTGGGTCGTCTTCCAGCAGGAAGGGCAGCTGTCTGGTCCATGGCTTCTCCTGCCTACGTGCTGAAGTGTCCTTGGGCAAAACACTGAACCCCAAATTGCTCCGGATGCATCCATTGGAGTGTAAATGTGTGCATGACGCTTAAAGGCATAAAAAGCTGTGCTCAGTAGATAAACAGGAGTTGTTGAATGGTTGAAATTATGTTGTAGTAGCCTGAAAAGATGGCTTTTCATCTTTGACATCCCAAACACATTTAGTTCTAGTTAATTTAGTTAAATTTAGTTAAAGGCCATGACTGGTCAACAAGATGCAGCAAAAAAACAAAGCAAAATCTGGTTCTTCAGTAATAATGTTCTATATTAGTAGTCTACTCTGCTGGTCATATAAGTTCAGCTTTTGCTGAGGTTTTTCCTTTTGTGATATGTAACCTCAGACTTAGCTTTTCATGGTCCTCAGCTTTACTGGCATCCAGTTTACTGTTCTTCTTGAGGTTTCAAAGGTGTTTCCAAGCCAAAAAAAACTCTTTAAACAAATTTTAGTGTCTTCCCAGTTGAAAATGCCTGAAAACCTGTAGGAACCATCGTGATTAAATGCCCAAACCACTTCTGCTATCTGCTTTTCTCACGCGCTTGATCATGTTCTCGGCACTCCAACAGGGCTGTGAATAATAAGCGCTGTTACAATGTGTGTATGAGGCTTGTAGTACAAAGCGCTTTGAGCGGTCAGAGTAGAAAAGAGCTATATAAATACTACTTTTAACAAAGCAAACATGGTGGCAGACAAAGCCCTAATGTTGAAAATTCAACAATACAAAGTCTAAAACCAATGGATGATCTCACAGTGGCTGCCTCCATCTTTTATATATTTTAAAATCTTTTTATAACATCTTTTATAATATAACATTAAACCGCCAACTGTAATAATCATCTGACACAATGCATTTTTTTTTTTTTTTTTTTGTTGGGAAAGCTTGTACACTTAATGTGCACAATGCA
>VUQH01034561.1:21071-33671 GCA_015106775.1 Etroplus canarensis
AAACGGGGTAAAAAAAAAAAAAAAAAAACCCCCTAAAAAAAAAAAAAAAAAAAAAAAAAAAAACTAACTAACTTCCTTGCGAATGGGATTTCATTTTCAGAGGCTGTAGCTATTTGAGTTATGTGGCTCAAACACCACTACAAGCTCAGATCAAATATCACATTTGATAGAGTGGATTAAATGTCACTGCTGTTGTGCAGTAGCATAGGTTTCTCACTAACACTGCTCATTCTGGCTCTTCAGTAATAGATGAAATTATACCTTTAGCTAACTTGGAGCAGTCCAACTCACCATAGCTGGTTTCACGCTCATGAATGTTCACACAATGAGGCTCTTGAAACCCTAAACGAAGCACCTGGCTTTGATGAATTCAATTAAAGGCTTCAGCCATGATTACTGGCACATTATTACAGTCACTTTGCAGTAGGAAATGTTAAAGCAATTATGTTAAACTCCAAAAAATGGAGTGAAACTGCGCCTGCTGAACACTGTCCAGTGATTCAGATGACCTACATTTGTAATTACACAAGCATTCAGCCATTTCATTTCATGGCACTGTTCTCTCTGCTGCTTTAATAGCACAAATGCTCAGATGTTTTTACTGCTGCTGGAGCGAGCAGATAATTTGATGACTGATGAGAGCTATTCAAAACCACTGGCTACACTTCCCATTTTTGCGCGCATCCGTGTAGACGTTGGCTTTAAATTTCAAGCTGCCACTGTTCCTATTAAAAGATATCTGATGGCATTTACGGCATCGGTATTACTTTCACAGCTAATCTGCCAAACTGATAACATGAGGAAGTGAGTGTCTTACAGACAGAGAGCAAGTGGGATGACACTAACAGACTCTCTATTTAATCAATGATCTGTACTATCTCAACCTCCTCATTCAAACAGCTGCAGCCTTGCCGCCAACAAAAATCAGATATATTTGCATAAACACCTTATCATTTAATTACAGCTGAGAGTTCTCCAATCGTGCTCCTAGATTATGTTTCTGTAGGGGCCTCAGTGACTGAAATGATTAAAGGTGGAAGACAGGATATATATATATCTATATATATTTTTGGGAATAAACCGATACATGCGTACACAGATCAGTCTGTTAGTATACAGGATTTTTGGATATACATCAGTCAGAGAGAAAAAATCCAGTTATCTGTATTATGTTCCATTGGATGTGTTTTTCTTTGTCTTTTTCAGCTGTCTGCACCAGCTGCACAATAGCTTACACATAACTCATTTTATAATCACATAATCAGGGTTGCAGTAGAGGTTAAATATGCTGTGTGCCATCTAGCCATCTTTTAAATTCTGAAATAGAGTTTACGCTACCACTTTACTCTAGTCATGGGCTGATACTGGACTCCCGTTCCCGGTTCCTTCAGCAAATTTAAGGGTCACACTGTTAGAACAGTCCATTTTATTTTCTGCATTGCGCTTGTATGCTGTAGTAGCCAAACAGCAACCTTTTGTCATGGTCTTGCCTTTTTGTACTTAGTTTTGTATATCTTGAGTATTTCTTTATTTTTGACTTCCCTACATTTCCCTGTTCGTTTATGTATTTTAGAGTTTTGCCATAGTTCACTCTTCTGAGCCTTCCTTTGTTGCTTTCAGTTCCCCTGTGTGTTCTCTGTGTTCATGTCTGAGGTCAAGTTACTGTTATGTCATGTTCTGCCTTGTTTTCTGTTCCTGTTTAATTTTGTAGCCTGTTTAGTCTCGTGCTTTGTGTTGAGTTTTACTTCCTGCCCTTGATTGTTGCCACCTGTGTTCCTCTCCCTCCTGTCCCTCGTTTGCTTGTCAGTCCGTGTGTATTTATACTCTGTGTGTCTTCAGTTCCATGTCGTGTCCTTGTTGTTGTCATGTGGATTTTTGCCTGTTAGAGAGGGTTTTGCTCAAGTTTACTTCCTGTGTGGATTTTTTGTCTTTGACTTTTTAACCCCTTTGGTGAGTGGCTAATAAAGCCTTTTTTTAGTTCTCCAATCTGTCTCCGAGTCTGCATTTTGGGTCCTGCTTGCACTCTCTCACACCAAACCATGACACCTTTAGGGCTGAAAACTGAAGTCAAGCTAAGTACAGTGCCAAAGATATCCAACATGAGTCTAGGATTGAACTTCAGTCACTTAGGTTTTGAATCCATTGGCCGGCTGGGGGTGTTTCTGAGTGAAGTTTTCATGTTCTCCCCGTACTGACGTGTGTTCTCTTGGGGTACTCCAGCTCCATCCCAAAATCTTTGTTAATTAGTGAACTCAAATTACCTATAGGTGTGAATGATGGACTGGCAATCTGTCCAGGGTGTACCTTCCATTCACCCCACTGGCGCTGGAATAGGTCCCCCATAAGCCTAAATTTGGTAAGTGGTTAAGAGAAAGGATGGAAGGGTGGGTGAATCTTTTCCTTTAATCTCTCAAGCAAATTATGAATCGAGTCCAACAGTGGCACCAAACCTACTGCGATTCTCCAGAATTGCTTCGTCTAGCTGATCTTGGTATTTCCTTGTTTCTTAATACAGGAGCAATTACACAAATATTTTCTGATAAAACAGTGTCACCTAGTGGGGAAATTTGTGATGATTTCTGGTACTTTCTGAGATACAGATGGCACCTTTAAGCGAATATTTATTAATTATGTAATCAGTTAAGTGTCATAACCATGTGGTTATTGTTGCCATAAGTTGTCTCGAATTAAACAAAAAAAATATTTCCAGAAACCTGGGGATTCTTATTGAAATGTAACTAGAAAGAGAAATCTTAAATTTTTTAATAATTCACAACCTATATTTAAAACAAATAGTACAAGGACAACATACATTTGAACAAATAGAGAAACTTAAGTTTTACCTATATATTCATTTCTTATTTATCTGTTGAATGTATTCAAAAAACAAAACAAAACAGCAAAAAATCACACTAATGATTAGGTTAACGTGAGGTAATTTGGTACAGCCCTTTACCATTCCTAGGACATGAAATGCAGGCATTTTGACAATAAAATACTGTTACACTAGTGGTGTGACTGGTACTTTTGAGGTCAATCATGCAACTACTAGGCTTAATGTTGTGGATGGGCATAATTTACTCTATTCCAAGCTCTTTCTTGGACTCAAGTACTTTTGATGCCTAATCATAAGTAGCACTGAGTAAGAAAAAAGTGCAAAATACAATTTTCCCCAAGGGCCACGAAATTCATTCCAGGCTGATAAACTTGTGATTCTCACATCTGCTGCCTTCCTGCTTTGTTGCATTCTTTCAAACAGAAAAGTTACAGTGTCCAGTATTGCCATGGGCAACATGTCGAAGCATAACACCTTGAGTCATTTATTTGACAGCTTGGCAAGGAAAACATCATTCTGAGATAGAAAAACAAGGCTTTCAGATGTAAGGATGTGTCAGTCTGTGAAGGACTATGTGAGCAAATCATTCAAGAATTTAAAAGTAATGTTTATCATTGTAAAAGAATTGGGATTGTTATGTTTATAATTCATGAAATTCATGATAGAGTCAGATAATCAGGTGCAATCTAATTACAGAAGAGACAAGGTCAACAACCAATGTTGAATGGTTGCCTTCAGGCAGCATTGCATTAATAACAGACATGATTCGGTTGTGGAAATAATTGAACAGGCTCAAGAACACTTCTGAAAAACCATTATCAGTAAACACAGTTTGTCAGCATCCACAAATTTAAAAAAAAATGAAAAAAAACTGAACTCATTTCAGACAGACTTGACTGAAAATATATAAAAACAAAGTTTGTACAATTCCTACCAGCTTGAAAGTCAGTATTTGGTATTTCTTGTCATTTTTTAAAGTAGTCTTCAGGAATAGTTCTGAAGGACATCCCAAAGCTTGACTCTGGATGTTGGGTACCTTTCGTTCTGTTCTCTGTCAAGATGATCTAAAATTTCAAAGTTGGATTCATCACTCCATAAGACCTGTTGTCACAAATTTTCAGTCCAGTTTTTAAGTAATTTGGCATACATCAGCAGTTCCTTCCAATTTTTCTTCCATAAAAATGGCTTCTTGAAAGACTGAGACCATTTCTGATGAGTCTGCAGCTCACAGTTTATGGATCAACTAAAGGGGCCGATGCATCTCTCAGGTCCTGTGTCAGGGCATTGCTGGATATTTTCCTATTTCTTAAGGACATGACTTTGAGAGACTGTTCATCTGCTGCAGATATTTTTTTTTTTTTTGGCCTGCCAGTGCTACTTTTGACTTCTTCTTGCCTTTAAGGACTCACTGCAGACCATGCCAAGTTTTCAGCTAATAGTTCTTTGGGAATCACCTTGTTGGTGCAAAAATATTATTTTCTGCCCATCAAACTGTGTTATCGTTGGTATTTTTCATAGACTTAACTGTAGAAAGGAGAACAAATTATGTGTTCTCTTGACAAGCTGCTAGTAAAAAAAAAGTACCTAAAAATAACATTAACAACTGGTTAGTTGCTAAGTTGTCTGATACTGTATGTGTAGAGAACACAGGTCCATCCCTGCTTGAATAATTCATAGGTCAGTGTTAAGTGACTTACTACGAACTGAAGAAACCAACTGCTGGACTTATGGGAGAGGAATGTGGTAATTTCCCCATTAGGGGATTTAAAAAGTATATCTTCTTCTTCTTCTTCTTCTCCCGTTTTTGCTTGATATACAGGGTGTTTCAAAAAGGTGGACCCAATTTCAATGCAAAATATTTCTTGATATCAACATGGGACTATTACAGAAAGTTGCAAATGGTTGAGGGCACCAAGTTGTGGTCTTTTAAAACTCCATGTCCCCACCCTTTCATGTGGTAAAAGTTTCATTCACAGGCAGTTCGTGGTTGCGGAGATATAGTGAGTTCAAATCTTTCTGAAACACCTTTTAGTATTCCAGTTGCTCAACAGTGCAGTTTTCTTTGTCATATTTTGCCATGCTGTTGTAACAGCTGCAGTATGTAGTTTAGTATTGTTTTGCTGAAATACACATGGCCTCACCTGGAAAAAAAAAAGTCATCTAGAGGGGAGCATTGCTCTAAAACACTTTTAGTACATGCTTCAGCACTAATGATGCCTTTCCAGCACTATAATGCACCTCCATACCATCAGAGATGCGGGCTTTTGAACTGAGCGCTGAGAACAACCAGCCTCTTCTCTCTTTTACGATGGACACGGCAACCATGACTTCCATAAAAGAATTTCAAATTGAGATGGTGGCGTCTCTGAATCATGTTATGACTTCTTTGCACTATAGAGCTTTAACCTGCATTTGTGGATGTTACAGCCAACTGTGTTCACAGGCAATGATTTCTGGAAATGTTCCTGCACCCATGCAGTGGTTCCCATGATAGAATCATGCCTGTTTACAATGCAGTGCCACCTGAAGGTCCTAAGATCACCAGCATCCAATATTGGTTTTTGGCTGTGTCCCTTATGTTGAGATGTCGCCAGATTTACTGAATCTTTTAATGATATTATGTACTGTAAATGACTGAATATAAATACGTACATAAATAGGTGTGTGTACAAATAAGTCTTTGCAATTTCACATTGAGGAACATTATTCTGAAAATGCTTCATAATTTGCAGACATTGTTTCTCAGAGATCTCTGGTCCTCTGCCCATCTTTGCTTCTGAGCGATTTCTTGAAATAAAATGGTGCTCTTTTATACCCAATCACATTACTGGCTTGTTGTCTGTCAACTTCTTTAGTTGCAACATGTTCCTCCAGCTATTTTAGTACAATTTACTTTCCCAAGACTTTTGTTGCCCCTCTCCCAATATTTTTGAGACATGATGCCATCAAATTCAAGATGAGCTAGTGTTTTTCATGAAATGGTAAAATGTCTCCCTTTCAACATAGTATATGTTTCTGTGCTCAAAGCATCCCAACCTTTGTGGAATTGCAGCTGTATATCCAAAAGCCAATTGCGATAAAAAGTGTAAGGGGTGCTTTTATAAAGAGACAAACACTATACAGTAATAAAAGCTACATTAGATGTATTAATTGCCTTTTCAACCCTGCACATTTGCACATTAGAAAGCAGGCACAGCAGTATAATAGATACAGTTCAAATTGTTACAGGCCAACTCATGATACATATTTGAACCATTTCTAATGAAATCAGTCAGTTTTGGTGATCAGTTATATTCTAAGCATGGATTTATAACAGTAGCCATACAGACTATGCTGTGATTTAAGACTGGTTATTAAGATTGCGACTGGTAGGTCCATCTTACCTGCTTAAGTATTCTGGAGCTCCATGAAAGTGCCAGCGGCCCTAGGGAAACACGCTGCCAGCTTTCTCTTCATCTTTATTATTACTGTTATTAGTAATATGGTAGTATAATAAAACAGCACACTTATTCTGTTTTCCTGTGGGGAAGGTTGCTCAAGAAATCATTATTTCAAGCAGAAGAGTACTTCTCATTGAAACATCTTCTGTCATATCAGTGAACCATGAATTAGTCAGTATATCACTCTCACTCATTTTCACTGATATATTTGAGCGCATAGAGATGTCAGAAAATTCAATGGACTTGTTTTCCATTGTCGAGAGTCCTCCATGGCAACAAAACACATTACAGGAGCCTTCACACATGCATGCAAATTATTAAGCTAACCAAACACTTTTACTGCTGACTGACTCTAAAGACTGAATGAAACCACTTGTGAAGCTAGCAACACTAGGGTGTTAAAAATCCATAATGCATGGCTGTCTTCAGAAAGGAGTTTTAAACTGCTACACTTCATGGGCATTTCCACGATTTTTGGGGGTGGGGGGGGTCGGTGTCCAACAGCCAGTCAGAGGAGGCTAATGGGAAATCAGAAAATTATAATCAAAATAAAAATCAAACAAAAACACTTAGTGAGGTATATTTTTGAATGTGGAGAGACCCCCTGCCTTCATATAAACTCATTAGGAGATGCAGTTGCTCCATAGTGATATTACAGCTGCACTGAAGCGTAATGGTGAGGTAAGTACAGACTACTTACAAAGGAAAATATTGTTTTGTACCTTAGGCTGCTCCCACATAAATCCGCACTGGTAATTTAGCAGAAGTTTTACACTGGATGCCCTCCATGTTGAGAGGGGCTTTTGTCCCCACCTGGAGTTGAACCAGTGACCTTTTTGCTTGTAATGCGAACGTTCACACACCCTTTGTCTACAGTTTACAAAACCAAGAAGTCATCATTACAAACTTATACATTTATGGTTTTCATCCACAATTCAACTAAAAACTTTTTCTAGTACCATTTAACGTTACATTGTTATATACTGTCAAGGCCACTTTATTAAGTACACATGCTTAACTGTTTAAACAATATGTGAGAGTCAGTCGCAAAGTAGCAACTTAACTCCTGTATTTAGACATGTAGACACAGTCAGGATGACCTACTGAAATTCAAGCATTGGGATTTTCTGGGAAGTTCCCACACAAACATCTCTGGGGTTTACAGAGAAAGGTCTGAAAAAGAGGAGATATCCAGTGAGCAGTAGTTGTCTGGGCAAAGGGTGGGCTGGGCTAGGCTGGCCAGCTGTTGGATTCGAACTCAAGCCCACTTGCCGTGAGTCAGTAGTGCTAACCACCACGCCACCATAAAACAAACTTTTCTAATTTTACATATTTACAGTATTATAGAACATATATAAAGCTTTCATTTTTTAAGTATTAAGCTCAAAAAGTTGTGCTGACAGGCTGCTTTCATTTACTGCAGATCTAATTCTTTACATTGTGACAAAACTGAGACAAATTTATTAAAACTGCTCGTCTACCTGAGACATCTGAGAGACTGAATGTGAAGCTTAACTTGAAAAATGGTAACAGTGAAAAAATGGTAAGAATTTGGAGGCAGTTTTCCTTTATCAATTATTAGGCAATAATTTTACTGGTCCAGGACACTTCAGATCAAAATGGGCTAGTGTAGATATTAAATAACAAAAAAAGGCAATAACCACAGGCTGTGAGGTACGACCAAAGAGTTTTCCTCTACTGATTGATCTACAAATACCAGCTGTCTGAACCTGCTTGAGTAAATAACTTGAAAATGGGAGAGCAGCCTAATTCAAATTAATTAAGGCTTTATTATTTTTATGAGCTGACTCTCAAAACTTTTCGATCACACTTCATATTACTGCACGATACTGATTCAAGGCCAGCTGGACTTGTTTTCTCCCACAGGTTTTGTCTTTAATGCTCCTGATGCTGTCTGCTAAATGCAGGCTTCCAGTGGCTTTAACGTGTAAATTTGCACATACTGTGTCTGCTTAATACTAAGTGACATATTTCATTTGTCTTTGTACAATACTTACTTGTGACAAAGAAAACACACTTTACATTGTTGGGATTTGTTCATACAATTTAAAAACTCTTGCCTCTAGTTAAATAAAGGTCATTGCGTTTGATAAATAACAGTGAGGTAACAAGATATGACGAACAGCTCAGTTTTAACCCAAATTTGTCACCTAAATTTAGCCGAGGTGCAGCAAATTCGATGTATAATCACACAGACTGCTAACCCTCGTCCTGCATTTCGTACACCTCCCTATGACTTCTATATGTTGTGTGATTATAGCCTGCTGCTGGCAGTGAATAAAATCTGTGCAGTAATTATGTTTCCATCAGAATGTATTAGGCAAAAGTCATGTAGCATATAAACATAATTTTAAGAGACAGGGTTCAACTGTGACCCAAAGCAACCTTTTATGCTTCAAATCTATTTTGTATCCACTTATCGTGCGTAAGTACTTAATTACATCTCAGGCTTTGAGCTCTGTCAAAACACTTCTGAGGGCATAGCGCAGCTATACATCTGAAAAGATCCTGTTCAGACACTGAAGGAGGGCTGCAGCTGCTGCTGTTCAACCTGAGATACATCACGTCCTGCAGACCGTTAGATCAATATCACACACAGATGTGGAAAAAAACATATCAACATATTTTCTGTACCGTCGCCCATCTGCATGTCATTAAATATCAAGAGCAATATAATGCTGCTGGATTCCTGCCAGCTGCAACACCTGAAAGGCTTTTCATGGATGTAGACTACTTAGAGGATTTGAAAACTCAAAATGTGATGATGCTACTTTCTTACATCTGTGCCGCTGACTTGGCGATTTCTCTCTTTTTTAAGATTGAGCAGTAAGTAGGTTTCAGTGTGTACTGAAAAGCCTGATGTTTCCGGATTCACTGGGAAGAAATCTATCTATCTATCTATCTGGTTCTATTCATTATGAACAAAAAGGTGTGTAAATGAAAATGAATTACCGTCCGTCAGTCCATTTTCTTTACCAATTCAGGGTCATAGAAGAAGGCAGGTGGGTGGACAAATCTGGAATCAAATCAGAGATGCTTCCTGACCAATAACAATAATCCGATAAATAAGACAATGTAAAAGAAAAGTCCTGCCTGCACACACATATTTTCACCTCAGTGATCCAATTTTGTAAATCAAATGAAGGCTGGTATACAGTGGCTTTTAGAAGTATTCACCTTGCTGTTGGGGTTTTCTTATTTTATTGTATTTTGTTTTACTTCAGTGTCCTTGGTAGCGTAGTGGTTTGCGCAGGTGCCTTTGAAGTAAAAGCTCCCTAGTTCGATTCCAGGTGGGGACACAAGCCCCTCTCACTGTGGAGGGTTGTGTCAGCAAGGGCATCTGGCATAAAGCCTCTGCCACGTTAACAATGTGGATTAATCTGCTGTGGTGACCCTTCGGTGGAGAATACAAGGGAGCAGCCAGAAGGTGCATTTTATTTTATTTTGTACCTTCTGGCTTCTCCCTTGCATACTCCAGGGTAGCCACAGCAGATTATTCTGCATTGGTAATTTGGCAGAGATTTTACACCAGATGCCCTTCCTGATGCAACCCTTCATGGTGAGAAGGGCTTCTGTCCCCACCTAGAGTCAAACTAGGGAGCTTTTGCTGGTGTGTAAACCACTACCCTACAGGGGACACAATTTAATTAAATTTTATTTTTGCATTATAACCTGTAATTTGAAAGTTTATATATATATATATATATATATATATATACACACACACACACACATACATACATATGTGTGTGTGTGTGTGTGTGTATAAAAAATCTTGGCCTAATTTTCATTTCCCATCTCATTTCATACTGCAAACACTTTTATGCACTCTATGATTTTTATTTATGTTATTTAAACTTTTGCGTAACCCCATGTCAAAGGCAGCATCCACAACAATTCGTCCTCCTATGATGAAAAACAATTATGGAATTAAAATGTTAGATAACCAGTTAGGTCACACCGCTGCCATGTTCTTAAGAAATTCAATATGTTAAGATTTGATAATTTCATTACATTTGCTAATTAAATTAAAAGTGCTTACATAATCAGGCTCCCCAGGTGCTCAGTGACCTTGAGGTTCCTCTTAAAATTTTGGGCTCAGTATGTGGAACAGCTATTGGAAACTGCAAGGTGGCATTACATAAATCTGCATTTGGACAAGCGGCATGTCTTTTGAAAGTATCAGCCTACAGAACTCAAACAGGTCCCTGACTGACATCATTTTAAAACTAAACAGTTTTTAAAGCAAAATAAGTCATGCAGCCATGAATAATCTGCTGTATCATGTTTTAATTGTATTTAATTATATTGTAGTTTTGCACTCTTTTTGTGCTTGACTATTGAGTTTTAAAGTGTGATTATGTATGTCACTGTTGTTTTTGTTGTTTTTTGTATTTCTTCTGTATGCATTTTAGGGACTAGGGATAGGGAATGCAAATTAGCTTTGGTTATAAAGGATGTGGCATGTTGCATGATTCATGTAGCACACTTGTTCTTGTAAAAATAAACTATGAAACATTTCAACTATTAAAAGAGTGCAAAGTCTGTGTTCTCAGGATTCTGAGTAAAATCGACCATATAATAGTTTAGCTGTCCTTGACTCTCAGGAAAGGAAACTGAAAGTATGATTTATTTAAGGCTGCAATGCATAACTTGTCATTCTAACAACACAGCAGAGATGATGGAGCTTCTGCTGTGTTGCAGTTTTCTTCTAGTTCTAACCTTTTCCTCACTATATTGAGAGCATATATCAGCAGACAACCATGAGCTTGATTTTAGGAAAATATACACTGACTATACATTACTGAAACTATACAGCGCCTTTTTACAGCCATAACACATATGGAAAGAACCCATTGTGGATTAGTTCACGCATAATGATGCAGTAAATACAGGCACAAACTGAGGTTATACAGCAAATATTTGGCACTGTACTGAATCTTTCCCCCAGGAAAAGCAAGCAGCTTGTTGCCGACAGTTTTACACCAGGAAGTCAATGCTGAGGGCTGTAATCTAAATTGTTGACCATTAGGTTTTGGGAATTATCCCAGTTGGCATCAGTGAAGTATTATTTTTGCAGATAAAACCCCAGATATCTCCCTCCCTGATCAATGCCTACTGTGCATTCAATCATAAGTATGCGTCCATTCCACTCAAGGCACAAAGCAATTACAAATGACTGCGAGTGATTTGAAACAGGGAAGAGCTGTAGTGGCGGCGGCTGCAAATGGATTCACTTTTAAGCTCAAATTAATGGACCCCTTGGCTCGATATAAATTATATTTCGTGATCTATTTTCATAATAACCTACCGTGAGCTGAATCCAAAGACATCTTATTTGGCATACATTGCTGGCAGCCTATAGCCTTCGAAGACCAAGGGGAAGATGCAAAAGAAGGTAAGGATCTAAGTCTCTAAGGCACTGCAGGCAAGAATGATGAGATTGGTTGGAAGGTATACATATTTATTTGAAACAGAGGAGGAATGAGAAATTATTTGTCACTGTTGATAAAATGTCATCAAGCTTTGTCAAAAACGGTTTTGTCATTTGAAAAAGAGGAAAAAAAATATAATATTATATATAATATAATAGTATTTTTATATCTTTTGTTTCCTTTTTTCACTTGATTTGACGAAACTTTGCGGAGCCATAACTTAAAGGTCCATAGGTTTTTGGACAGTGGCATTTTTTTTCATAATTGTGCCTCTGTACACCATAAGAGAGGATTTTACATCAAATGATAAAGATGAGATTAAAGTGCACATTTTAAGCTTTAATTCATGGGTTTTAACAAAAGAACTGTATCGCCTGTTTAGGAATTACAGCTGTTTCTGTAATGCCCCATTTTCAGTGTCTCAAAAGTAATGGGACAGTTAACTGATACAGCTGAAACCAGAAGTTTACATACACTGTGTAAAACGACACATAATTTTTTTAAAAATCTGACTAAACTTCTCCTGTTTTAGGTCAGTTAGGATTGTAAAACTTATTTCTGTTTGCCAAATGCTGCAATAATGAGAGAGAGAATATTTTAGAAAGATTTGGCTTACTTTCTTTAAAGTCAGAAGTTTCCATACATTTCCTTAGTATTTGGTAGCATTGCCTTTAAACTGTATGACTTGGGTCAAGTGTTTTGGGTTTCCTTCCACAAGCTTCTCACAATAGTTTGCTAGAATTCTGGTCCATTCCACGAAACACCTTTTCAGTTCTGCGTACAAATTTTCTATGGGATTGAGATCAGGGCTTTGTGATGGCCACTCCAAAACATTGACTTTGTTGTCCTTAAGCCACTTTGTGACTAT
>VUQH01034564.1:0-11246 GCA_015106775.1 Etroplus canarensis
CACCAACGTTCACCATCCAACCTGACAGAACTGGAGAGGATCTGCAAGGAAGAATGGCAGAGGATCCCCAAATCCAGGTGTGAAAAACTTGTTGCATCATTCCCAAGAAGACTCATGGCTGTACTAGCTCAAAAGGGTGCTTCTACTCAATACTGAGCACAGGGTCTGAATACTTATGACCATGTGATATTTCAGTTTTTCTTTTTTAATAAATTTGCAAAAATTTCTACATTTCTGGTTTTTTCTGTCAAGATGGGGTGCTGAGTGTACATTAATGAGAAATAAAATGAACTTTTTTGATTTTGGCAAATGGCTGCAATGACACAAAGAGTGAAAAATTTAAAGGGGTCTGAATACTTTCCGCCAATCACTTTAGGCAATTTAAATAGATTTGATTATACACTAGAACCTTGTGCACTAGGACTGTGCTGGGGCACTCTAGTGCACAAGTTGTGCACTAGGGATAGCGTGGTGGTGTGGTGGTTAGCACTGTCATACTGTAGCACAGCAAGAGGGTACGGGTTTGAACCCAGCAGCTGGCCAGGTTAGGCCCCCTTGTGTGGAGTTGGCATGCTCTCCCCATGCTTGCATGGGTGCTCTAGCTTCCTCCCACAGTCTAAAGACATGCAAAGGAGTTAGGTTGATTGGCGATTCTAAATGGACCATAGGTGTGAATGTGAGCGTGTTTCTCTGTCTGCGACAGACTGGCCACCTGTTCAGTTTGTACCCCGCTTTTTGCCTTATGACAGCTGGGATAGGCTCCAAAAATCCTGGAAATGCCCCTGCCTCAACCCCAAAAAAATCTTTCAGATGAACTAGAATGGAGGTTGTGTACCAAGACCTCTTGTCCAGCATCAGTGTCTGGCCTGACAAATGCTCTTCAGGATGAATGAGCAACATTCCCATAGACACACTCCAAAATCTTGTAAACCTTCTCAGATGAGTGGAAGCTGTTATAGCTGCATGGAGAGACCCACACTATATTAATGCCTATGGATTTAGAATTTGGTGTTAACAGCTCCTGTAGCTATAATGTGTCGGTGACCAATGTCAAATCAGTGATTATAGATGGCATTTACTTGTTTATGCTGTAACTATAACAGTTAGGAGAGTTTGCAATTACGGAATGAAATGGAATTAAAAACCGTCTCCACATCTGTCTTGTTGGGAGGAGTTAACTGGAAAAGGAATTACAGTTGAATCCACTCAGTGGTTTAAAAGGATAGAGCAGTTAAGATAAGCTTCCAGAAAGCTGCCAGATCACCTGCATACAAACTAAAGAACACATGGTGCAACTTTTTAATGACAAATATATTTTCTCATTTATTAAGCAACCTCTCAGTTAGTCAAAGTAACAAATCAAGAAGCATGGGCACAACTTACTCATATGTGACGTTTGAAACAAGAGTTTGTCTTTTGTTACTGTTCCATCAGTCAGTGCATCACAACGTGTGAAACCACAGCTTTTGTAAGATGAGGCATGAGGAAGGGAAGAGGGGAAAGGCTGGGGTTCAATCATCATGCCTGGGCATGCTCAGTGATATTAAGTCATGGGAAAGCAGCAGTGGTGCTACAGGAGAAACAGGACTGTTTCTTAATGACTCATCTGGGCTGTCTTATAAACAGTTGAGATCGAGGGCTGCAGTTAACATGGAGTGATCTCATTTTATTTTTATGCTTTTTATACTTTTTACAGACAACAGACAACAGAAGCTAGTGTAGACAAATGAGACTTCCTTTATATGTTTAGCATAAATATTCTCTATTAAAACTCAACATTTAGTCGTAATCTTTGAGATGCACTTTAAATAAATATGATCAGAGATCTTTTCCTGTCATTCCACCTGTCACCGAAGTAGACAGTTGCTTAAAGGCTGTCATAAAAGAAGAGCAAGGGCAGCCTGTGTTTGTCTCAGTGTCACCGCTGAGGTTTACTTTATTTATTAGATAACACGGTATCTCCATTGTTATTTTATCTCCTGAGGCAAATCATTACCAATTAAACAAATAGATTGTGAAATGAGTCGAAACAAATAAGCCTCTTGTCGACATTTCTCCACCGAGGAGGAGAGGAAGCGGTTGTTCTGTAACAGTAAACATCATTATCAGTCAGAAGCCGAAGTGCTGTAGATGCTGCATTTTCTGCAGGTTTTTTCTACAGTTGTGCAGAACGTCAAGGGGTTACTATTTATAGCCCTCAGTAAAAGCTAAAGGTAAGAGAATTCTCTCTGTATTGGTAATTACTGCAGAATTTGGCGCCTGTGTCAGGTGTAAATCCTTGGAAATGGCCTTCATTACGGGAACGCTCACACACTGTGGCTAAGAATTGAGGATAATGACAGTGTGGGATTAACCCTGCCTCCAGCTATCTTTACTCCTCTTCCTCCAAGCCCTCCCTCCACAGCAGCCACCAGCCAAACTCTTCTCTCTTGGTTCTCAAAGGAGGCCCATCTCTCAGACAATGCAAAAGCTTGCCGAAGGGGGTTTTGATCATCCTGTGATGCGACGCTGTGTGACAGGCCTCAGACACAGATATTTAGTTTCCCACTCAAAAAGCTTCAACTCTGGAGATTAGTGGAAAAACTTCTGACACAGCTGCAGTTGAAATACTTTACTACATTGCAACCAGCCTCTACCTCTATCTCTACCTTCTAAAGAGAACTAGAAGCATGAATGTATTTGTATGTGAATGAGAGTGGTGCTTGCGTATGCATGCGACTGTTTTTTTAAATGTGTTTTTCATCTTTTCTCATTTTTTCCTAGTACTTACACTTCCCCTTCCACTCAAAGTCAGCCCAAGGTTTACTATGGCTTCTGAATCAGCCAGCCCTTTCTATTTTAAAGTAAGTTTTCAAGCATATGAAAAGAGGGATTAGTGGTTGTTTGGTGCGAAAACTTTTTTGAAAAATCCACTTGAATGCATTTTAAACCCTCCACTATTATATATAAAAAAGAGAAATTCAAATAATGGGCCATGCATTTGGGCATTTGGTGATCCAAAAGAGCATTTATTTTTCATATGCAGTTCTACTGCGCATGTCATGTATTCATAAAGTATACCTATTATATGTACGATAGGGACAGAAGCATTAGGCCACGTACACATTACACCTACAGGAGCTTTTATGGCATGCCATTTTAAAACCATAGGCATTAATTTGTACAACTCCAATCTGAAAAAGTTTGAGACACTGTATGAAATATAAATCCAAACACAATGCAAATATCTCATAAAATCTCATAAACCAATATTTTATTCACAAACTTACATAGAAAACATCAAATATTTGAAGTGAAACATTTTGCTATTTCATGAAAAATACTAACTTGCCTCGAATTCCATGGCTGCAACGTGTCTTAAAAATTTTGTGACAACACTGACAAAAGAGGATACTAAAAAGAAACAACTGGAGGCACTTGTTGCAACTGATTCAATTACGTGGCAACAGGCCAGTAATGTGATTGGGTATAAACAGAGCATTTTAGAGAGGCAGTCTCTCAGAAGTAAATATGAACCAAGATTCAGCAATCTGCAAACTGCGTCAACAGATTATAGAAATTGCAAAAAAAAAAAAATAATGCAAAGAGTCTTAATAGTCAAGACCTTGTATCTCTGATGGTATAGGGTCGCATTAGTACTGGCATCTTGCACATCTGGAAAGACACTATCAATACTGAAAGGTATATAGATTATATTTTTTTCAGGGATGGCTTCACATATTTCACCAAGACAATGTTAAACGGCATGCTGCATCTATTACAACAGCATAGTTTCATAGTAGAAGAGTCCAGTGCTGGACTGGCCTACCTGCAGTCCAGATCTTTCACCAAATGAAAACATTTGGTGAATCATGAAATTATAAAATAGAAATAAAATAGAATCTATATCAGACAAGAATGGGACAGTATTCCTCACCTAAAGGTCCAGCAGCTGGTCTCCTCAGTTCCCAGACATTTACACACTGCTGGTAAAAGAAGAGAGGATGCTACACAGTGGTAAACATGGCCTTGGTTCAACTTTTTCAAGATGAGCTAGTATTTTTAATGTCTCACTTTCGACATTTAATATGTTTTTTATGTTCTTTCAAGACCAAAAAATGATTCATGAGATATGCAATCATTCCATTATGTTTTTGTTTATATTTTACATATAATCCCAACCTTTTTGGAGTTGGGGTATGCATTTTTCCCCCTTTGCAGCTACAACAGATTTCACTCTTCCGGGAAGGCTTTCCACAATGTTTAGGAAAGTGTCTGTCATGGTCTATGGATTTCATAGTTTTGTATTTGAGTTTTCGTTAGTTTCTAAGATGTTTACATTTTTTGTTCCTTATTATGTATCTAGGTTCTAATTTTGTGGTTTCCTGGTTGTTGGTTTGGTTGGTTGGTTGGTTGGTTTTAGTTTCTTGAGTTCTTTGTTAGTTTTGTTATCCCAACTTCCGCTATATTTTTTCTACATGTTATCTTTGAATCTCTGCAGTTCTGTTCTTTGTGCAGTTCCTGTTTTACTTTTATAATCAAGGCTCACTTTTAATTTTACCATGTTTGCCTGTAAGTCTTGCATTTGGGTCCGCCCTTCCTCCACACTCCATACAGTAGCCAGCCTTGACAGTACAACGTGACCAGCTTGGATTCAACGGACTCAATCTGTTCATTTTTGGAGGTTTGAGAGACGAAGAGTGAGCTGGAGGAAGTTATGGGAAAACTGGTGGACACATCATGCCCTCTTTAACATTGGCTAGGCTGAACATTATATATTATATTATATATGGCTTTTTTCTTTAAAGGAGGGAGGTACTGGTCAAAGTATTAAGAGAGGATTTTCCCAATGCAAGGTATTCACCTTCTCGTCCACTGCCACCACCCAGCTCCATGCCCCAGCTCAGCCCTCAGCACTCACCGCAACCTAGCTCACCTGTTTTGTTGCCACTGCTGCCTAGTTCTACAGAGAATGACCTGCCAAATCCTGCAGCTAGTCAAGTAGCTTCTCCAGGACTATGATCCCCTCCCAGAAACAAACAGTGCCAGAGCCCAAGTGTCCAGTTTCCACGCCAGCTGTCCAAGAGAAAATGTGTCCAGAGCTCAAGGATCCAGCCTACGTTCGGCTGTCTAAGAGCCCCGGGAGACTGTGAGGCTGTAGCCAGAGCCTTTGGCACCAGAGCCATTGAGTCGGGAATTGGGATTGGCACCCCCAGTTTTAGCCTTGGTGTCAGGGTCTGCTTCTCAAGCTCTTGTTTTGGTGTTTGAGCCTGCTTCATGTCCTGAGTTAAGTCTGTACCTAAGTTAACCCCCTTTAGCCCCTGGCCTAGAATCTGGCTCATGTTCTTGGTACCAGGTCTGTGGCATCTGAGTTTGCGCCACCAGCTTTCCCTGGGTCTGAGTTACCCGGATTTGTGCTTCCCACGTCAGGGTAGTGATTTTTTTCCTGTTTCTAAGTTTTCTTAGTTAGGGTAGCTCCATCCAGGTCCGAGTTCTATGTTTTAGGGCAGCTAGCTACCTCCAGGTCCAAGTTTCATGTGCTTTGGCAGATAGCTCCCTATGAATCTGAGTATGGGTCTGTTAAGGTACCCCCACATCTAAGCTTCCTGAATCAGGACAGGTCCTGAGCCTGTGACTCCCAAGTCTGGTCAGCTATTTCTTCTTGTTCCTGCGTCACTCAAGTCTGAGTTTCTTGAATCTGGTGAGTGAGTTTCTATAGTGTTTGAATTTCTTAAGTCTGGTGAGTTACTTCCCACACTGTCCCCTGAGCTGGAATAGCTAGTTTTCCCCATAATTTTGTCTCAGGTGCTTATGCTGCCTGACTCTGTGTCTGAGCCATTCTAACATCCTAAGTGGCTCCAAATTCATCAGCCACCGACTCTGCCTGTCATCTGTCTGCTGCTTTTCCACCGTTGCTAGCCCCCATGCTGGCCACCCGAGAGGTGGTCCCTGGTCTTTCGTCGCATGCATACTGAGTTGGCCCCGCTGTGGCCATCACCACCCTCTTTGGTCCCCTGAGTGGCCATTGTTGGGCCTGGAACTCTTCTCAGGTGTTCTACCTGGACCCGTGAACTCTTAAGAGCTCACAGTTTTTTGTTTGCAGTCTTAGTCTTTGAGTTTTTTGGACTTTGTTTTTGGTCTGTATGGACTTTATACAGTTTCCCCCCTGAGATTAATAAAGCATTCTCATTCTGATTTTGACTTTTTCAGCCTAAATAAACAAGTCTCGCTTTTAGCTTTACCTGGTCTGCCTGCGAGTCCGGCATTTGGGTCCACCCGTCCTCCACACTCCACACAGTAGCCAACCTTGACAGTCTTGATGCATGCTCAATCATCCAGGTAAGTAAAACCTCAAAAGTTGATTCTGTTCATCTGGACGTAAAGTTTTCTGTGGCCACGGAAAACTTTACGTCCAGATGAACAGAATCAACTTTTGAGGTTCAACCTTGACAGTGTCTGTGGGGATTTTTGCCCATTCGTCCAGAAGAGCATTTGTTAGGTCTAACACTAATATTGGATGAGAGGGCCTGGCTCACAATCTTAATTCTAGTTCATTTGTTTCTCATGGGGTTATGTCTCATTATGTCTTGCATGTTGAGCTAGATAATCAAAAGTTGTTTTCACATGCTACAGTGGCACACTGTTGCAAGGGTAACATCACCTCACAATTGAGAAGGATAAACTGAGGAGGAAGAAGGAAAATTTAGCCTTAAAAGGGCATCTTTTCCATGCCATTTTTTAACAAAATCTCAATATTGTTTAGACATCCGGAAAAGTTGTCTTTCCAACAACTTTGTGCTCATTGGGAAAGTGGTGACTTTGTCCTCTACTTTCTTCAGTGACTATCCTTCCTCTTTGATATGTGTTTGAACAGCTTCCTTGAAGATGGACATCTATCGTTTGCTGGGTACAATAGCTGCCAGCTTTGCGTTTTTCTCATTTCTCTAATTTGTGCTTCCTTGCCTGCTCTATATCATTACAGGTGTATCCTTTGTGGAAGTGTTTTCACCTCCAGCATATAAAAGAGGTGTGGCACACAGCTGGGATATACAAACCAATGTGAGAGCAGCTCTCTTGTCCTTTTCATTCATATCTTGTTTGAGTTATTTAAGATGACCAGACTTTCTGCCCTTCACTGTTTCTGTGTGTGGTTAAGAAAGGTATGTTGGATTGTGCCCTGTTGTGAATTTAATTAAAAGTGGCTCAAAATATCAAACATGTCATAAACACTGTTGTGATGCAGTTGTGTCAAACATCATATTTCACTGACATCACTTTAAAATAATGGCTCCAAGGCAAGGGTGTCTCATTTTATTAAATGCCTGCTGCCCTGACTCCTCTCCCCTTGTCTCCTTTCCTTACCTCCTCCATGCACATCTCTGGTGGGAAGGACTTAGATGTGAGGAAAGGAGTCAAGAAGAAGAATTGAGGATGAGCATCTTGGGCAATAGGAAAGAGGAACATTTTCAGAGGAAGGAGGAAAACCAATAAATCCTTGTACATGTAAATCCGTAAAGATGGAGGGCATGTGCAAGAAGAACAAAGCCAGTAGTGTCAGGATCCTGTTTATTTTGATGCTCTTTTCTGTTTTTATTTTGACCTTCAGTCTCTCTGTGTCTGCCCCTGTCTAGTCTGGTTCTGTTTCCTGCCCCTGATTGTTGTCACCTGTACTCCTCTCCCTCCTGTCTACCATTGGTTGTCTTGTCTGTGTATTTATTCCCCTGTCTCCCTCAGCTCCTTGTCTGGTCGTCAGTCTTCTATGGTCCCCGGTCTTAGTTTGTTCTGTCAGTCTGTTCCCCGTATATCCTGCTCGGGCTTCCATGCCTCTGTTGTCCTGTCCGTCTTCATTAGTTTAGTTCCTGCTTATGTTACTGTGTTTCATCAGTTTTATAATAAAGCTCGCTTTTCGTTAAGCCTGCCTACCGCAGTCCTGTTTTGGGGTCCACCACACACACACACACACGATAGAGACCTGACAAGTAGGTTATATGAGAAAATTTCCATAGTATGTTTTTAACTCCTTATAGGTTTATGAAAAGGTTTTGTTTAAACCTGTTTATTCTGATTGAAGCATTAATATGAAAAAAGATGAAAATACTCTATTTCCCATATTTATGCAGTTTCTTTCTGATAGATTTTTAAATAAAATGGTATAAATGATTTCCTGCATTTTTCCTTGTGACTGCAACACTGCATCAGTCTATTAGAGAGAATGATCTGCTTCCTGTTCAGTAAGTGGTGCAGAGGGCAGTTAGGATTATTCATGATGGATAACAGTTTATTCAGTGACCTCCTCTCCACCACAGCTTCCCAAGTTTTCAGCCAATCACAGAGTCAACCTTCCTGATAATTTTATTCAGTCTTTTAGTGTCACCAGCTCTAATACTGCTACCCCAGTAGAGCCCAGCAATGTACTCTACGCTTGCCACAACAAACAGAGAGAAAACGTCCAACATTTTGCTACACATCTCAATTTCCTAAGGAAACAGAGCCTGCACCCCCTTCTTGTATACAAACCAATTGTCAATCTGGAGGGACTGGTGCTTCTACTCCTCTAACACATCTACGTCCCGTCCCAGGACAAACATGGGCCATATAGCTGCCCTCTTGTGTATGAAGTTGATCACCATCTCTCTGGTCTTATTCATGTTCATAAACAGATAATTTCTCCCAGAACACTTCGCATAATCAATCAGTGCCCTCTACACCCGCTGCTCCCCCTCACTTATAAATCCAACCACTGTAGAACTGTCAGTATTTCTGTAGGTGGCATGACCTGGAGTTGTGCTGAAAGGCAGAGGTGCACAAGATGAACAGGAATGGAGATGGGGCATTCCCCTATGGAGCTCCTGTACTGCACATTACCAAATCAGACAGAGCACTGCCCAGTCTCACACACTGGGGCCTGTCAGTCAGGTAGCCAGCAATCCATCAGATGATGGACATGTTTACTGACATTTCCTGTAGCTTCTCCTTCAGTAGCTGCAGCAGCTGAATCATGTTAAATGCACCAGAGAAATCAAAGAAGGTGATCCTCACTACGCTGCCACTACTATCAAGTTGGAAGTAAGCTCTCTGCAGCATGCAGATGATTGCATCATCCACTCCCAGATTTAGCTGATATGCAAACTGCAGAGGATCAAGAGATGCTTTTGCCTGCAGTCTCAGGTGGGCCAAGACTAGTTTCTCCAACAGCTTCATCACATGTGATGTGAAGTAAACTGGTTGATTGTCATTAAGCTGTGATGGAATTGACTTCTTTAGTACAGGAACCACACAGGTTGTTTTCCACAACACTGGCGCTACAGGTATTTCAGTGTATAGTGTAAATTCTTGAAAACAAGAAAGAACCTGTCAAGTTAAAACCCCAGCAGATGTTGAGCTCTTAGGACAGATGTCCCGGTAAATACCTCAGGTAGCTGCCTTTTAAACACATCTTAGAGGGAAATATGCACAACATGCCAACAACATCTGATTATGATTTTTAATGTGTTTACAAAAACAGTATGTAGGAATTACAGTTTAAACCCTAATATGGGCCATTGAGGAATATATCAAATACAGAGATATATTTGTTTATTTTGTGTTTTTTTTTTAAATTATTATGAAAAAAGCATTTCTTCTCTGTTTCCATCTGCAGTGTGTACTTCTGTAGAGAAGTGTATTAGTGAACGTGAAAGTGCACCTGTCTGGAATAAAAACATACATTAACTTGTTCTGTTCTGTCATGAATCAATGTAAACATCTACGTGAGCTTGTAGGTTTACCCCCGACCTTGAGAAAAGCAAAATGCTGGAAAATAATCTTTAATCAAAAGTCCATTTAATAGTTTCTGTGGGAGTGAATGGATGTCAGGTGACCTACAAACTGACCTACAATAAGTGTGAAACTCAGATCTAAATGGTTTTTCTCCAGCCCTTCTGGTGTATACACTCGATGCTGTTAGCCACAAATATAAAATATACAGATATAAAATACAAAAACAAACCCAGAAAGCACAGATGTTAAAATCGAGAATATTGCTTTGATGAAATATAACATTTGACATAGCAACTCAAACAGCTATGTGTAAAATGGAAGCAGATGCAAAATGCAATGTGTTTTTATCATCTGCCGGCTATAATTACTATTATCAAATCGGCAGGACTTACCTGCTGCAAACACAAGGCATACCTCTGTGGAGGTATGTGACACTGGAAACGATATGGTATGTGTACAACAGGCAGTAAAATGACTGAAATATCAGACTAATTTAAAATAATTATCTCAGCTAAATTTTATAAATCCCCTTTTGTTGTAAATTGGTGCAGTATAAATAAAATTGAATTGAACTGAACTGAATCATAACTGAATCTTATAGACATACATCAGCCTTCCTGTATTCACAGAAATGTTCCAGTATTTCTCTTTACATGAGGTTAAATTTGTGGACAAACAGTAAATTAACTTAAACTAATAAAATACCGTTGACTGCTCCCTTGTATTTTCCCATAAGGGGTCAACTCTTCTTTTTTGGCTGCTCCTGTTGGGGGCCACCACAGCAGATCATTTTCCTCCATTTCACCCTATTCCTTGAATCCGCTTCCCTCACACCAACTCTCTTCACGTCCTCTTTCACTACATCCATGAACCTTCTCTGTGGTCTTCCTCTTCTCCTCCTACCTGGTAGCTCCATCTTCAACATCCTTTGTCCAATACACTATCCCTTCTTTGCAAATGTTCAGACTATCTCACCCTCTCATCTCTGACTTTGTCTCCATGCTTCTCAACCTGAGCTGTCCATCTGATGGACTAATTTTTAATCCTGTCCAACCTGGTCACTCCGAGTCAACATCTCAACATCTTCAGTTCTGCCACCTCCAGCTCCACCTTCGCTTTTTTGTCAGTGCCACCATCTCCAAACCATACACCATAGCAGGTCTCACTACTGTCTTGTAAACCTTCCCTTTCACTCTTGCTCCTATCTTTCTGTGGCAAAGCACCCCTGACACTTGTCTCCACCCACTTCACCCTGCCTGCACTCTCTTCTTCACCTCTGTTATCCACTCTCCATTGCTTTGGATGGTTGACCCCAAGTATTTAAACTCATCGACCATCAGGACAGCTATCTCTGTTCCTTGCATGTCCACCATTCCATCTACCTCACTTTCATTCGCACACATGTGTTATGTCATAGTTCTATTGACTTTCATGCCTCCTCTCTCCAGTGCACACCTCCACCTCTCAATGCTCTCTTCCACCTCCTCCCTACTCTCACTACAGATCAC
>VUQH01034572.1:0-11198 GCA_015106775.1 Etroplus canarensis
GTGGAGCTGGAGGTGGCAGAACTGAAGATGTTGAGATTTTCCCTGGGAGTGACCAGGATGGACAGGATTAGAAATGAGTACATCAGAGGGACAGCTCATGTTGAGAAGTTTGGAGACAAAGTCAGAGATGGTTTGGACATGTTCAGAGGAGGGATAGAGGATATATTGGACAAAGGATGTTGAAGATGGAGCTTCCAGGCAGGAGGAGAAGAGGAAGACCACAGAGAAGATTCATGGATGTAGTGAAGGAAGACATGCAGAGGGTTGGTGTGAGAGAAGAGGATGCAATTGTTAGGGTGAGATGAAAAGGGACCTCCCCAAACTGTTTCCACAAAGTTGGACGCATAGAGTTGTCCAAAATGTCTCGATATGCTGAAGCATGGAGGTTTCCCTTCAATGGAACTAAGGGGCCCCGGCCATCCCTTAAGAAAACAAGCTCATAAAATTATCCCTCTTCTACCAAACTTTACAGTTTTCACAGAGCAGTCAGGAAGGTTACCTGCTTCTGGTTTTTGACAAAACCAACCTCATCCATCAGACTGCCAGAAAGAGAAGTGGGATTCATCACTCCGCAGAACATGTTCCCACTCTGCTCCAGAGGCCAGTGGCAGCATGCTTTACACTGCTCCATCCAGCACTGTGTCTGCAGCTGCTTGGCCATGGAGACCCATACCATGAAGCTCCCGGAACAGGTTTTGTGTTGATGTTGATGCCAGAGGAGGTTGTTGTTGGCGAATTTTGCACTCTTGGTGACCCCTGCTCTGAAACTTTGTCTGCCACTTTGTGGTCAAGTTGCTGTGGTTTTGAAATGCTTCCACTTTGCAATAATACCACTTACAGATGATTGTGGAATATCTAGAACGGAAGAAATTTCACAAACTGCCTTTTGACAACAGTGGCATCCTATTAAAGTGCCATGCTTGAATTCAGTGAGCTCTTTAGAATGACCCATTCTTTTATAGTTGTTTGTAAAGGCAGAAAGCATGGCTAGTTGCTTGATTTTATACACCTGTGGGAACAGGACTGAATGAAACACCTGAATTTAATGACTAAGATGTGTGGCCCAATGTTTTTTTCTATATAGAGTTGCTTTATCAAGTATAGTAAGTATGGAATCAAGTATAGGATAATATATAAAAGAGCAAAAGTCACACTTAATAGTCAAAGAAGACATGGTTCATTTTCGTACTTAAAGCCTGATTTGATTTTTTTAAACACAATCTTCCTGCCAGAATTATCTCACCACATTTTCTTGTTTTCCTACATGGACACTATTTTTTTTTTTGAGGGAGCTATTTGAACGGGTTACTAGCAAGACTGAGGTTATTTCTTTTTCTCTTAGTCAGAGCATATTTCTGCCTTACAGCTGTTGTTTACTATTAAAGCAGGATTATGGCCAAGTTTTGCTGGGTAGTTCCGAGAGACAGCACTGATCATAGGGTTGTTTCCAGAATGCCCGGGTTTTTGAGATCATTTCCTGTAGAGTGTCAAGCTAATAAGGACAAAGGCCCTTTCCTCATCTGCTCTCTAGCCACAAGACTAGAAAGAAAATTAGTCAAATGACAAAGAAAGACACATGTAACTGCAGAGATTACAGGTTAGATTATTTTTTCCGTCTTTTTCCTGTTACAACAAATGTCTTTTTTAATGATACACAAAAAAAGAACAATGTATGTTGTGAAAAACATCCTGATGCCCTTGCTGCTATTGATTCATGAATATCAGGGTAAAGAAGGCTACCACCCAGCTAAGTCCCGGTCCTATCAATAATGCAGCAACACTATCTGTGTCCACACAACAAACGAACAACACATTGGGATCTCCACTATTCATGAGAAAGTCCACTGTAGCATCTCATCTGTATTATATGTGTCCCATAGGAAGGTTTGAGGGAGCACAGTGCAAACCACTAAATGTAGTATTTATAATCTCACTACACCAGTATTATTTTGTCGGAATTACACACCATAGTGCTTTAGTACAGACAATTTTCTTTATATAATTGGAAGGAAAATCACTCCAGTCTGCAGCAAAAGAGAAATATTTTTGTAAATATTTTATCATTACAATGAATGTACCTTCAGCTGCTCCCTTGTATTCTCAAGGGGCTGCCACGGCGGATTAATCCACATTGGTAACTTGGCAGAGGTTTTACACCAGATACCCTTCCTGACACAACCCTCCATGATGAAAGGGGCTTGTGACCCCCACCTGGAATCGAATCAGGGACCTTTGACTTGTAAAGGCAAATGTGTAAACCACTACAGTACTACACTACAGGGACACTTATTTCATCATTACAATTCATGTAGTATAATAGGCCACATTATCACATATTTATGCAATTTCTACTAAAAGATACTGTAAAAGTATTTCAACAAAATCAAAAATAGGTGCAGGTTAGGTTATAGATCAGAGATCAGCAAGTATGAAATCATCACTTACTAACCAATCAGATCTCTGGAAAACAGGATCACCAATCCTGGAAGATCCCTCTGACTTCTGTGCGTATAATAGGAAGGTCTAAAGTTTTCTTAATAGTGTCAAAAGTCATTGACCATCAGCAATAAATAGACTCTTAGAGAAACTATAGATTTTATCCCTGTTGGCTACAAACAATTTTGCATCAATTTCATTGTTCTATAAACTTAATATATGATCCTAAAACAGGACACCTAGTTGTACTTTTCTAATTTGCAGTCTAAATCAAATTTAAATTTTGTTTTTATGTTTGTTTTTTATTTGCACCCAGACCATTAAAACACCAATGGGGCTGCAGCTAGATGAATACAAACTAAAACTATCTCACACACGTCTAAACATTAATTTAATGGAATAAGGACTGTAATCTGTCAGATTCTCCTGAGTCTCAATGATTGAGTTAGTGATACTCTAACTCACACAATTAGTGTTTTTTGCTGACTTTCCTTACTGGCTTCAAGTAGGCTAAACTTTATTAATACAGTAGATATTTTCCATACAATACTTTTAATACTAAACTTCAGCTGTTCTTCTGCCAACAGACCTATCTAAGCTTCTGAATGGTCATATGCTTCCAACATCACTCCTTTCATGTAAACACACTTGTAGCTGGGTTAACTTCGAGTTAATATCCGCCTTTGTGTGACCTCTCATCCACACTGCCAATGTTAGGTTAAGAGAAAGATATCCTGGGTATGCTGAACTTGCTTCATGGTACAGGGGTCAGAAAGCATAAATCCCCAGCAGTATTTGGTATGACAAAAAAAAAAAATGCAGTTTGCCTGAACAGTTGACACAGACAGAAAAAATCATTTGAGGACCAAGTCATTGGAAGAATATAATTGTCCTGATTTCTCCTTCACTTTCAAATCCAAAATTGCATTTAACTGCATTTAGGTGTGCCTGTATAACTGAATGTGAATACAGACTATTACTTTTTGGCTTATTAAAACAGTGCTCATAGCCTTTCAAACTAGAAGAGCGTTCAACTCTTCTATGGCTCAACTGGTAGAGCTTGCAACCTGTGTGCTGAGGCCATATCCTCACTGCAGTAGCCCACGCTCCATTCAGCACTGGTCACATTGCTGCATGACATCTTCCCTCTTTTGTCCTATCTCTATCGAAATGGCACAAAAATCCAAAAAGAATTTTTTCTCTGCATTCCTTTCCAAGAGCCATCTCCTGTTTCACAAGATTAAAGAAGGTGATCAGATCCACACCAAGACTTTCTGTCTTGTGCTACTATGTTAGGTAGTTTTTGCTTAGAAGCACTGAATACATCCTGCTGCTCTCCTGTAAGCCCTCTAACACAGCAGAGTTATCACTTTCACTGAGTTACAAAAAATGGTCCATGCTCCTTACTGAACTTACAACCATGAGGTCACGGCCCTCCAGGAGGTGAAAACTAGGTCAGACTGCAGTACTACCATAATTCAGACAGTATTAATATAAGAGGCCTATTGCATGCACGTGATCACAGGCATACAGCCTGAAAGTAGTCTGCCATTATGACTATAAATATTAAGTTTAAACTAAAATCAAAGTTATTCATTTTCATTTGTTACCCTTTGCTGATTTAATTTCTTCCCTTATACATTCAAGCCAGGGGCACATGGGGAGAACTTGAGAACTCCATACAGAAGGTCCTTCCTATTTGTGGGTCCAATCCTGGGCCATTATTATGTGAGCCAACAGTGCTAAACCACTTCAATTTTTGGACTAGTAATCTCTTGGAGTCAGACCTGGTGGCTGAGCAATTGGGGCAGATTTAAACAAAAATAGTAGCGCACATAGCCCCTCATAAATGGTGAAGATAAACAGTGTAATTTTAATGGTTTTTATATTAATGACAATGACAAATGAGTAGTATAATTCTTCTCACCTAACTTTACTGGGATTTAAGTCATAAAATTTTCTAAAACTAACTTTTCACCATTATCTAGAGCTGATGTTTCTTATTTCTAGCAATAGTTCCTTTAAAACTGCTCTGCCATGACACAGTGGTTGCACAGAAAAGCGAATCACCACCTGCATGGCATACAGTGCTTAAATGTCAGACTCCTAATACTGCTAATGGTGTGTGTGTGTGTGTGTGTGTGTGTGTGTGTGTGTGTGTGTGTGTGTGTGTGTGTGTGTGTGTGTTCATTTGTTGTATTTGTTTCTGAGGGATGCTGAAACGAGGTGTCATATTTGCCAGCGACTCTTCTCAGTTCTCTTGTTTCTGTGTCTCTTGGCAGAGCCCTTCTTCTTTGCTCTCTCCACACTTTGACCTTGTTGTCTTACTGTTTTAACTAAACAAACACTGACCACTGCTTTGTCCTGTGTCAAGTGGAGCGGAGGGGGAGGGAGGCCTGAATCACAAACCACAGCCTTGCACCAGCAAGTACACGCAGATATATCGTACTGCGTGTACATGTGTTTATCTTCCTGTGAATGTATTAAAAATCTATCTATCTATCTATAGATAGATATCTATCTATCTGTGTTGTTCCTCGGCTCCAAACTACAATACTGTGCAAAAGGCTTGAGTCACTCCCTCCTTTCTTTATATTTTTTTAGGGAAATGAGAAACAAGAGTACTCATTTATTAAAACATGTGCAAAAATAAATGAAAATATAGAACATAAGGCAAAAACAGATTTTGCAGAATTCTAACAGGTAATTGAGGGTCAATATTTGGTGTGATCACATTTATCCTTCATTTATCCTGCCTTAGAGAGCTCAACGCAGCCTGAACTCTCTAAGGCAACATTTCTGTAAGTAGTCTTCAGGAATAGTTCTACAGGCTTCTCAAAGGGCATTCCTCTTCTTTGGATGTTGGTTGCCTTTTGTTCCAATGATCCCACACTGAGACTTCAACGGACAGTAGGTCTCAGGTTCTGTGTTTGGATTTTTTCAGGACATGACTTTCAGATGCTGTTCACCTACTTTAGATAGTCTTTTAGGCCTGCCACTTTTTCTTGTCCAGTTTTGTTTTTTAAGGACACACTGCCCACTAGAGATATGCCTAGTTTTTTGATAATAGCTTTTTGGAATCACCTTGTTTGTCCAAAAGTATTGTTTTTATGTCTGATAAACTGTGTCATCTTTGGCATTTTTCATAGATTCACCCAGAGAAATGAGAACAAATGATGTGTCCTTGCAACAGGCTGCTTGTAACCAAGTACCTAAAGACACAATCGAAAACTGGTTCTTTGAAAACTTTATGTGTGCCATCCCTTGTGTGCCTTTTTAATACTTGAAGGATTTAAAGGCCAGTAGATGAAAAATGAGTGAAAAAGCAGCCAATGTCCAAAGAAAAACTTTAGAAACCCCACTATTACTCAAGACCACTTAAAGTTAAATAAATAAATAAATAAATACTGCTCACCGAAAACAAAATATGAAGAAATGAGGGGTGACTCAAAACTTTTGCACAGTATTGTAGGTGAAGCACCATTCACGCAAAAGTGGTTGCAGCATAATGTCAAAAACTGTAGGTTGACTGACAATTTATTTAGTTGTGAAATTTTTGTGTCCAGACACCCACACAATATCTATGTACGCACACATGTATGCACGTAAATATTGCCAGACATGTTCTTTAAATATAAAAAAGTGTTATGTATTTTATGTATATCTACATGTAAATATTCATCTCACATTGTGTACCACTTAATAAAATTACTTTTACTGGCCCAGGTTTGTTACTGAGTGTGCAGCAGCCTGGATGAAAATCAGTACCTCCAAGTCTGAGTCCATGGTACTCAAACGGAACAGGGTGGATTGTCTTCTCTGGGTTGGGGACAAGGTCGAGCCCCAAGTGGAGGAGTTCAAGTATCTCGGGGTCTTATTCATGAGTGAGGGGAGCAGGAGATTGACAGACGGATTGGAGAAACATCTGCAGTGATGCAGACGTTGTACTGGTCTGTTGTGTAGAAGAGGGAGCTGAGCTCTAAAGCAAAGCTGTCGATTTACCGGTCAATCTACGTTCCTACTCTAACCTATGGTCATGAACTTTGGATAATGCCTGAAAGAATGAGATCATGAATACAAATGAGCTGTTGCTGCAGGGCTGCTGGACTCACCCTTAGAGATAGGGTGAGGAACTCAGTCATCTGGGAGAGGCTCAGAGTAAAGCCGCTGCTCCTCCACATCAAGAGGAGCCAGTTAAGGTGGTTCAGGCATCTGATCAGGATGCCTGCTGGACGCCTCCCACTTGAGGTGTTTTGGGCACGTCCCACTGGGAAGAGACCCTGGGGGAGAACCAGGACATGCTGGAGAGACTATGTCTCCCAGCTGGCCTGGGAACGCCTTGGAGTCCCCTCTGAAGAGCTGGAGGAGGTGGCTGGGGAGAGGCAAGTCTGAGCTGCTCTGCTTGAATTGCTGCCTTTGTGAGCCGAACCCTAGAAAAAGCAATAGATGATGACAACAACGGCCCCTGGAATGTCACAGTGTATAACAAGCATCCTAATAACTTGCATCTAATTACTTTATCCCTTCTTGTGTGACATTCAAGTGCTACAACCAGTTAGTTCAGCAACACTGATAAAAAATGTTGTATTAAGAAAGGTTTAGGTTATGAGTGCATTGCCAACTTAAAAGCACAAACTATTATTCATTTTATTGCTTTTTCAGCTTTCTTCTAATTAATAGAAGGATAATATTAGAGTGAGAGAGAGATGGCAGAACTGAAATCTGTGGGGGAATTCTGAAAGTGTGGGGGTAAAAGTATAACTTCTTCAGGTGTAATATCAGCAAATGTTTCTAGCACTTTTTTATTACAGCTGACTGGTGATTCTGTGCATACATTTTGTTGTCCTTATGACCATTAAAATTAAAGTTAATTCACATAATGCTTCAAATTTTTGCAGTGAAACTTTTAAAAATGGATTGTCTTTCTTACAGAAATACACTTGTAGAAAAAACCAATCCCTGAGCTGGATACAGACATTGAGAGCTGCAGACACCAGTCATTCCCGAAATGGGCAGACACTCAAATCTTTGCTAAGAGCTTAGTACTGATGAAGAAATTTACATCACTTGTACCAAAAAGGCAAATACTCTAGCTTTAAAGGGTGACTTGAGATCTTGAATTATCAGACAATATTGAACTTCTACCCACTGAAGTTATTTGTCATGCTCCATCAGGACACTTTGCCTCTTTCTTTTTCTCTTTTCTTTTGTAAGCAAGTCCCTCACTTCAAGAGAGAGAGAGAGAGAGAGCCCTCCAACAGTTTGTAACCTTAGGAAAATACGTTAAACTCCATCAAGCTCCATCTATCAAAACCTTTAAAAACATCACAATGGCAAAGGAGGCAAAACACTCAAAGGTTTTCAGTTGCAGACCTGTTGGTATTTCTGTTAATGAGAAAACCATGGCCTAATTTTTTGAGGTTATTTTTAACGTAATATGTTACCAGTAATATACTGGTTCACACATTCACCCTACAAGTGAAAAGCCCCTGGTTCGATTCCAGGTGGAGGGATGCAACAGGTAGGGCATCTGGCATAAAAAAAAAAAACTCCGCCTAATTACTGATGTGGATTAATACGCTGTGGCAACTGCTTGGGGAGAATACAAGGGAGCAGCTGAAAATGTACCTACAGCTGCTCCCTTGTATTCAAATAAACTTAACAACAATATTGAGCCACACCTCGTAATCATTGAATTCAGGTGTTTTAATCAGTCCCATTGCCACAGGAGTGTAAAATCAAGCACCTAAAAGTGCACTCTGCCTTTACAAACATTTGTGAAAGAATGTGTCATTCTAAAGAGTTCACTGAATGTGAATACAGTACTGTAACAGGATGCCAAATTGCAATGAGTCATTCAGTGGAATTTTTTTCCTCCTAGATCAGCTTTAAGTGCTATTGTTACAAAGCAGAAATGCTTAAGAACCACAGCAACTCAGCCACAAAGTAGCAGAACATAAAGTTACTGAACGGGGTTTCCAAGTGCTGAAGCACATATTGTGTAAAAGTTGCCAACACTCTGCTAACTCAATAAATGCAGCGTTCCTAACCTTCTGTGGCATTAACTTCAGGGTAAAATTTATTTGTCAGGAACTTCATAACACTGGTTTCAGTGGCTGAGCAGCTGCATGTAAGCCTTAGATCACCAGGCACAATGCCAAGTGTCCACTGGAATTTTGTAAAGCACACTGCCACTGGACTCTGGAAGAGTAGAAACATGCTCTGTGGAATGACAAATCATGCTGCTCTATCTGGCAGTCTGACAGACAAGTCTGGGTTTTGCGAATGCTAGGAGAACATCACCTGCCAAACTGCACTGTCCCAATTGTAGTGTTTATTAAGGGAGGGCTAATGGTATGGGATTGCTTTTCTGGCACTGATCTGGGCCCCTTAGTTTCAATGCTTCAGCTCACCAATACATTTTGGACAATACTGTGATTCCAACTTTGTAGAAAAAGTTTAGGGAATCCAGAATGACTGTACCCCAGTGCATAAAGCAAAGGTCCATTAAGGTACGATTTGATGAGTTTGGTGTGGAAGAACTTGACTGGCCCAGACAGAGCCTTGACCTCAACCCCATCAGACACCTTTGGGATCAAATAAATCAAGTTCTCTCATTCAAAGTCACTGTCTGACTTCACAAACACTCTTCTAGATGAATGGGCTAAATCTTGTGCAAAGCCCTTCCAGAAGAGTAGAAGCTGTTATATCTACTGAAAGGGGACCAACGCCATATTAATGCCTATGGATTTGGAATTTGATGCCATAAAACCTCCTGTAGGTGTAATGTGCAGTTGGCTCGCTACTTTTGTCCTTATAGTGTATAATATATATGTCCACATAGTGAAAAACCAGCACAAGAGATGTCATACCCCAACAGCTCAAAACCTAACTGATCTTAAGCAGTTATAAGTTGATTATTTGTACATATTTTTATATGCTGTGAAGTAAAATGAACTCCAAAAAAAAGAACAATTTAATCATGTAATTCACTTATGAAATTGATTGCTAAAAGGAGAAAGGAAAACATGCAGAAACAGATCTTCCCCTGCCATACTGCAGGTGAGTTATCAGGGTTCAGAGCTTACGATATCATGCAGCAAAAAAATGTTTGGCTCTACCCAGTAGGGGTTTAACTCCTTCAGTAAGATCGCTTCCTTATCTATAACAGGGATGCCTTTCTCACAAACTCAATATGCAACATTATTATATATGCACATTGATTTTATGTGTGTCTAAAGTTATGTTTATGCATTTCTTTCTGTGTCTGTGCTCACCAGTCTATATGTGCATGTGTGAATGTGTGTGTGCGTACACTATAACATCAAACTGTCACCCAGAAGTGTGTGACGTGAGAAACCCCAACTTCCCACAGCAGAGGCAAAAATTACCATACTGCAGCTCACCAGCTCCAAGTAAATAAAACATTAAAGACTCACAAATTTGGCTCACAAATTTGGAGAGTGGGAAAAATTTAAAGTGCTTAATACTTAATACACACTTTACAGTATGTTCTGCTGTATCAATATGTAATGAGGACTAACTGCCAGTCCATTAATCCCATTCCGCTCCTGTATAGTGAAGATACAAGGCGTGACAGCTTATTGTCCTCACATTTTCTTCTTTTGCTCAAACAATGTTAAACTATATCTCACAAAGCACAAAGGTGAGTTGACAAAGTGTGGAAAAAAACAGTAGGATCGCTTCTCTTTAGTCCAGTGAAATTATGCAAGGGAGCCACACAAAAGCAAAACAAATGTTTTCATATTAAAACTGAAAGGATGACCTTTATTACAGTAAATATTCACTATTCTACATAGAATTAGGCAGTTCTGAAGACAAAATTGTACTTAATGAAGTGGTTGGTGAATATGTTGTATATTCATACATGAAAACTGCAAATGTATGAATAAGTATATTGTTGGTCAAACATGACTAAAATGCTGCTCATAAAATGCGCACAATGGCACGTGGGACAGCTCAGGTACCAAGTCATCACTGTATATCTCACACTGACAGTCTAACTCTGGGGAGAAATGCATGGTTCAAAGTGTGGAGAAAAATAAGGGGATGTTCCATGCTGCACGCCTGACCTGATGTGCTGAAAACTGTAGTTTACTCCTCTGGATAGCTGGAGATGCAGCTCTCATCTCTGATGACCCTTAACATGAAGGACAGGTCAGTTTAACACAGAAGATGATGTCTGTTTTCTGTGTCAGTCTGAAATACACGGTAAAAGAGGGCGAACCTCTGCACAGCACAACAAGAAAACTTTGAAGGGGATAGCATGCAAGTCAGGTATGTTCTTTTTTTGTATTGATTTAGTGAACTGTATAATTGAACCTCTTTATCTCAAACAGGTGAGGGCACAAATCCCTCTCACCATGGAGGGTTGCGTCAGAAAGGGCATCCGGCACAAAACCTCTGCCAAATTACCAATGCTGATTAATCAGCTGTGACGACCCCTTGGGGAAAATACAAGGGAGCAGCCAAAGGTACATTTTTTTTGTCTAAATCATATTTTCTACTTTATGCGAGTGTTTTGTTCAACCCTGGATTAAAATATGGTTAAATGTATAAAGAAAGGAAGAAAGAAAGACAGCCCATGAAAGGAGAAGGTTTTGAGGGTGTAGAAGATGAAAAGGCAGCTCTGGTGGTATGGTTCTGAGGCTTGGTGTGTGTGTGTGTGTGTGTGTGTGTGTGTGTGTGTGTGTGTGTGTGTGTGCGCGCGCGCGCGCTGGGGGGGGGGGGGGGGGATTGAG